>PVKA01050220.1:0-12840 GCA_004027165.1 Ctenomys sociabilis | reverse complement strand
AGTTCAAGACCAGCCCCAGCCACACAGTGAAGGCCAGCCTGAACTGCATGGTGAGTCCCCGTCTCAAAAAGACAAAAAGAAAAAGGAAAGAAAGGGGCAAGAATCATGGGCTAAGTGTCTTTTTCTTTTTTTTTTTTTTTTTTTTTTTTTTTTTGGTCTTTTTGAGACAAGGTCTCACTATGCAGTTCAGGCTGGCCTTAAGCTCACTTTGTAGCTCAGGCTGGTCTTGAACTCACAACAATCCTCCTGCCTCAGCCTCCTGAGTGCTGGGATTACAGGCATGCGCCACCACGCCCAGCTCTGGGCTAAGTGTCTTTAAAGCAAGCCGGGAATATTTGCGAGAGTAATTAATGGCAGAGTGCCTCTTACTGTAATAAATTTATCTGTTTATTTAATTATTTATTTAGGTACCAGGGATTGAACTGAGGAACTTGCACTTGCAAGGGTAGGCACTTACACCACTGAGCTATCTCCCTGGCCCAAATTTTTATAATTTAAACACTGACCGTATTTTGTGATCATCTCTTGCACATATGCCCATCTCCAGTCACAGTGGGGTCCTGCGCGGTCTCCTTGGCACCAGTGTATAGTCCAAGGCTGTGAGGTCAGCAGGTGAGTTTCAATCCAGGAAGACTTCTGGGAGCAAGTAGCTTTTGCGTGATGCCTTGAGTTACAGGAGTCCAACAGTTGCCTTCAGCTCACGGTGATGACAGCAGCCGCTGCTTACCAAGCACAAACAGGTGTCAGGCTGTGCAGTGAGCCTCTTGAATACTGCCCTCCCGGCATCCAGCTAATGAGGCACAAAGGAGGGGCTGCATTTGAACCCAGAACCACATTGGTGCAGTGTGCCTGCCTTCAACTGCCCCTCTGGGCCTAATTTCAGAATAGGGTTTGAAAGCCAGCTGTGGTGGGTTAAGCCTGTAAAGCCTAGTGCTCTGGAAGGCTGAGACAGGAGGACTGCGCATTCAAACCCAACCAGGGAAACCTACTAAGACTCTTATCTCCAAAAAGGGGGTCTGGGAATGTAGCTCAGTGTGAAGGCCCTGAGTTCAATCCCCAGGATTGGGGAAAAGAAAAAGACAGGTGAGGGCTTCCCTCTCTACTCTATACACCTCTCTTTTTCTCCTCTTCTGGGGACACCTGTCGGGGACCAGAGAGCGACAGAACTGCAGACAAGGAGAGGCAAAGCCCGGATGCCTCACCTCCCATCCCTCCTGGTCCCTCCGACTCTGTGTGACCCGGGTGTCCAGGGCACGGTCCTTGGAAGCCCCGGCGTCTCCCCGGAGCCCCCGTCTCCCCGTCCTTCCCCGGCCCCTCCAGCTCATGGGCTCTGCCGGAATCTGTGGGGAAAGGAGCAGGATTTCGGCTAAATATAAACCAGGCTGTTCCAGTTTCCAAATAGAACAAAGGAGCAGGGTGTTAAGTTGATTTTTATAAATAAAGAGAGAGGGAGTGAGAGAATATTTTTTCGAGATGTTTAATAAAATCGCCTTGTGAGCGAGGCAGGAAAATCACTGGGCTGTAGTGGGAGGGTTTGGAGGAAGGAGAGGGAGGAGCCGGGATGGGGGAGGCTTCTTCTGTCTTTCTGCTGGGATCCAAGTCGCTTCCCTCCGTCCAGGGAGGGGCTGGGGAGGGGCAGCGACAAAGGGCAAAGCAGGGGCCTGGAGGCCCCCGGGATAAAGAGGACAGGGAAGGCTGGCGCCCAGCAGTCCCCACACATCGAGCGCCCACTGCGCGCCAAGCTCGCCCCTCCCAGCTGCTCCATCCGCGCTGGGGACCCTCGGCATGTGTTGCTGTGCTCCGCCTGGCCCCCTCTGGCCGCCTCTCCTCCTTTCTCCCCACCTGACTCCTGCCTGGCCCTCAGCTCCACACTCCAAGTCCTTCTCTGCTCCAGGTCTCTGTCCCCAGGGACCCCTCGCAGCGAGCTCTTTCTCAGCACGCTCGGGCTTTAGGCTAAATGTCACTTCCTTCCTGGTGACCTTACTGCAAACGGAGCTTGTCTCCAAACTCCACCACAGTCCTGATCACACCCCATTATATCATTTTCTTCACTGATGTATCCCTTCTGAAATTTCTAGTTCACTTGTTTATTATGCCTATCTGTTCTCCCCACCAAAACAAAAGCCACATAGAAATAGAGACTTTGTCTGATTGACCACAGAAGCACCAGGATCCAGAGCCAAGCCTGGCATATGGTAGGTGCTGCTTAATTTGCCATGTTAGTGATGCTCAGAGAGGTAAAGTGACTTACCCAAGGTCACACAGCAGCTAGAAAATGACGAAGGTGTCCACATTCAAAGAGCCCCAAACGTACACCCTCCCTACTGTTTCACAAGGCTCTGATCTGCCTAGAACCCGGGGATTAGACATAAAGACCAGGCACAGGAGGCCAGGGAGACAGCTCAGTAGAATAAGCACTTCCCTGGCAAGTGTAAGGGTCTGAGTTCAATCTCCGGTTCTGTCAAAAAAAAAAAACCAGGCACATCACTGTGGTATCCAAAGTACAGCGGTCAATGAAGCCAGAGAGTTCTTGTCACCTTTGTCCTTAAATAATGTGTGTGACATATGCAAATGATTAAAACATGCAGCTCTCCGGGAGGACTATTATGAGAAGACCCCACCCCCTTTTTTTGTGGAACCAGGGATTGAACTTAGGCCTTTGCACTTGCCAGGAAAACACTTATTCCACTGAGCCATCTCCCCGGCCCCTTGACTTTGTAGTAAAAGCTTTATTCCGTACCACCCAAAGGAGAGCTAAGCTAGACTTGGGCGAGGTGGCAGAGGGCTGCACAGAAGCTGGACAGAAAACAGAGAGGAAGCAGCTCTGCTCTGCACCTGTCACCCTCTGCTTCCAGCAGCAGTGGCCTATCCCAGGGAGGGTGGAAGCGGATGCAGGGGTTGCACATGTCCCTGGGGCCTTTCGTGACAGATATCGCCTCACCAAGCACAGTATGGCCTTGGACAAGGCATGTGGTTCTCAATGAACCTCACTTTTTCCTGTGTGAGATGAGGTGGGGGTCGGGTAAAACTTGCTCAGTTTGGGAATCAGGAAATACTGTATTATATGTCCAAAGCCAGAACTGCAAGGTACACAGCAGAGCACAGGAATCAGCAGGGAGTTTGAGGCCAGCCTGGGCTACATAGTGAGTTCAAGTCCAGTCTGAACTACAGAGCCAGACCAGGGCTCAAAATAAAATAAAGTATGCACAGTGGCATAGATGAAAACTGTTTTCTTTGTTTGTTTGTCTTTTTGAGACAGGGTCTCACTATGCAGTTCAGGCTGGCCTTAAGCTCATTTTGCAGCTCAGGCTGGTCTTGAACTCACAACAATCCTCCTGCCTCAGCCTCCCGAGTGCTGGGATTACAGGCCTGCGCCACAACACCCGGCTTTTTTTCTTGTTTGTTTGTTTTTTTTGTCTGAAAACTGTTTTCTTATTGATACTCACCTCTTTGTGGATTGTGATATAGCCGAGTTCAGGGACGACCACTCCTGTTAACTGAGGAGCTACTATATGCTGAGCCCTGGGCTCTTCTGTGGGTTATTTTAGTTCCATGGAGTAGGTGCTGCTGTTATTTTATCATCTTTATTTTATGAATGAGGAAAATAGGGCTCCCATGAGTCAAGTGACTTGCGCCGGGGTCACAGAAGTAGCAAGTGCAGTTGGGCCTAAAATCCAGATGAGCCCAACTGTAGGTCTTGGGTTAAAATAGGATAGAATCCTTTCTCTTGGAACTAATAAACCAGTGGGGTTTCTGGTGCTCTAGGAGGTAGAATCCAGAGGGAGGGAGTGATGGGGCCAGAAAGATTCATGGTGACAAGCAGTGGTCTGGCTTGGTTAGGGTGAGAGGACAGAGAAGATGCCCCAGGTGGGCTGGTGGGCTGGAGGAGCACCACCACAGCGTAGGGTTCCGTGGCTCTGCAGCTCTGACTCATTAGGACGGAGCAGCTTGATTCCCTGCCACAGAAGGTGCTATTTATAACCTGCAGGTTCCATCCAGCAGCCTCCGGAGCACAGAGCCCTGCAGCTACCTGGGCCCATTCTTCCTGGGCTGCAGTCTGGGGAGGGCAGGTGGAGGGGTGAGAGGGCGTCTGGCTGAGCCTCTTTTCTCTTCCCTCTGGGCTCTCCAATAAGCACAGAGTACACACCAAAGTGTCCCCTGGGTCACTCTAAGGGTGTCTAGCTTGTCATCAGTAGAATGAGTGGCACTTAAGAGGGCTGAATAAATGAATAAATGGATAAATGGAAGCAGCTTTACCTTTTTTTTTTTTCTTTGATGGTACCAGGGATTGATTGTATTTGGGCCTTTGCAATGAGCTACACCTGAACCGTTTAAAACTGTGTTATTTTTATTTTGTATCTGGTCTCACTGTGTAGTTGAATCTGGTTTTGAACTCCTTAGGTAGCCTGGGGTGGCCTTGAATTTGAGGTGATCCTCCTGCCTCAGCCTTGCATGTGCTGGGATTGCAGGTGTGTGCCACTATGCCTGGATATTTTTAAATTTTAAAACTGGTCTTGCTAGATCTCTCAATTACTGAGTTTGAACTCATGACCCTCCTGCCTCAGTCACCCAGAATGCTGGTATTACAGCATGCGCCACCAGCCTTGTATGCTTCAGCCTTTTTTTATTTGCTTACATCACATTGCCGCTGTGCTCTAAGCTTACCAGAGGCTCCTCAACTAAGGGGAGTGAAAGCCAGAGTCCAGCCAGCAGCCCATAAAGATGGACCTCCTGTTCTCCTCCATCCTTTGCTCAAGAGGCCTCCTTGCCACCGCTGGGAACCTCTACATAACCCCCTGCCTCAGACCTTTGTTGTGCCTGCTTCCTTCCTTGGGATACTCTCTTTCCAGATGCTGGCATATTCTGTTCCCTCACCAACAGATGCTGGCATATTCTGTTCCCTCAGGTCATTGCTTAAACACCAGCTCCTAGGTGATGCCATCTCTGACCAGTGTACTTAAAAATCACACAGTCAATACACTCCTTATTCTCTTTCCCTGCTTTATTTTTATTTAATTGCTTTGTGTGTGTGTGTTACCAGGGATTGAACACTGGACCTTGTGCTTGCCAAGCAGGCACTTACACCACTGAGCTGTCTTCCCAGCCTTCCCTGCTTTATTTTTCTCCAAAGCACTTATCACCATCTAGCATACTGTGTATGCTACTAATTTGTGTCTTTATTCTCTGTCTCCTTCTACTAGAATGCTAGCTCCAGAATGGGAATTTTTGTCTCTTTCAACACTGTTGTATCCCTAGGGCCTACAACAGTGCCAGGGACTCAATAACTATGTGTTAGCTACATGAATTCATGATGATTTTTTTTTTCTTTTTTTCTTTTTTTTTTTTTTGAGACAGGGTCTCGCTATGCAATTCAGGCTGGCTTTAAGCTCACTTTGTAGCTCAGGCTGGTCTCGAACTCACAACAATCCTCCTGCCTCAGCCTCCCGAGTGCTGGGATTACAGGCATGCGCCACCACGCCCGGCTTCATGATGATTTTTACAGGATTGCTGTGTGACCTCAGGCAGCTAGCTATCTCTCTGGGCCTCAGGCTGTTGGAATCTTCCAGCTTAGACAGTCCAAAGCTCCGTGCCTCCAGCCGGGCACTTCAGATTTCTTTTTTGAAAAATATCTGCCTGAAAGGAGAGCTGGCCAAAACTGGTGTGATGTTTGCCTCTCAGACTAGACTTCTCTGGGCAAAGTATTCGAGCCTGAGAGCAGACATGTGCCAGCAGCGCTCTTGCAACTGTGTTAGAGCTCTGAGCAGATGCATCTGTATAAATGGGCCGATACACGTGTTAAGGAACCCAGCTGAGATGGGACATTCCAGCAAAATGTCAGCGCAGGTCCTAGTTCTGTCTTCCTACTTCCTTTTGTTTTCAGTAGAGCAAAATGTAGAGATTTCCAAAGGCACAGTAGGCCTTTCCCTATCTACTCGATGGCAACACCCGCCGCTCTGCCTGGTGGTTGTGAATGTGTACACAGGTTGTCTGCATCTCTCTCAGCAAACTCACAGCAGAGTTACCCACCTTCCAATAGGGGAAGCCTGCCATGGGGTGCCAGGCCCATTTTTAGAATTCATCTGTTCTTAATGGGACATGGGTCCAACCCCAGGCAGGTTTGTAGAACAATGCTCCACAGCGCTTTGCAGTTGCTCAGTATGCTCGTAGACTACCTTGGTTCATTTCATAATCTCTTCTGTTCTGGCACACCATAGGTCCAGTGCAGAGCTGTACACAGCCCTGGTGTGCGCAGGCATTGCTACATGTTGGAAGAATTCTCCAGAAGTAGCGAGAGGCAGGCAACATCGTCTTCATTTTATAGGTGGTAAAGCTAAGGCCCCAGGGGACACAGCCATGCCACGAACCCAAGCAGGCAGCTGTCCCAGGATTTTTTTTTTTTTTTTTGTCTTTTTTGAGACAGGGTCTCACTATGCAGTTCAGGCTGGCCTTAAGCTCACTTTGTAGCTCAGGCTGGTCTTGAACTCACAACAATCCTCCTGCCTCAGCCTCCCGAGTGCTGGGATTACAGGCCTGCGCCACCACGCCCGGCTGCTGTCCCAGGATTAATTACCTGCCAAGCTCCCTCCCACTGACTACCACACTTAGGGAATACTGATTCTTAAGAATGAGGGAGGCTGGGGATATGGCTCAGCAGCACAACTGTCTGCCTTGTCCTGAGTTTAATCCCCAGGACACCAATATATATATATATATATATATATATATATATATATATATATATATATATATATATATATGCCAGGGAGATGGCTCAGTGGAATAAGCACTTGCCTGGCAAGTGCAATGGCCTGAGTTCAATCCCTGATTCCACCAAAAAATAAATAAATAAGTAAAAATAATAATTAAGAAAAGAATGAGGGAGCACTTATGAGATTTTGGGGCATTTCAAGATCAGAGAATTTTGAATTTGTGTTCAAGCACCTATCATTACTTATGCCCCTGGGTTTTTAAAACTTTTTTTTTATCTTAGGGAAGGGTCTACAGAGTATTCAGGGTCTCACTACTAGATTGGACTTGCAGTGATTCTCCTGTTTACAACCTGCCCAGAGTTGGGATTATAGGGGCACACCACCACACCCAGTCTCAATTGTATCAGCGCACCCCAGGGTTGGCACAGCAGGCCCAGGGATCGAACCTCTGGGCCCTAGGCTTGCTTGTAGGCCCTTTAATCTGCTGAGCTATTTGGCCGGCCCTACCTATACCTTTGGATAAGTTTTAAAACCTCAGGACCTCAGTTTCCCTGCCTATAAAATGGACATAGTAACCCTTATTTAAAACTTTTCGTATATATGTTACTATATAAATATATACTACTAGTACATATAAAAAGTATAATATATACATATATGTGTGTGTGTGTGTGTATACACACACACACACACACACACACACACACACACACACACAAACTACTATATGAAACTTTTAGTATTGTATTCAGTGGGATAATGCAGGACAATGCCCGTCAATGGGCAGGGTTCAGTACACTCCGAGGCCATCCTGACTGCCCGTTATCTCCACCACCCCTTCCCGATTGCGTCACTGCCGCCCACCTGTCCACAAGCTGCGCAGGGTGAACTGCGCAGCTGCCACAAATAATCGCTCTGCACATGTGCAGCTGCTGCGAGTCACGAGGCCTGTGCAGCCCACGTTCGCAGGTGTGAGGCAAAGGAGCACTCCTGCAATTATGCTCTCACCTGAGTTGCAGCTCCCTGTGGTGGAGCCCCTCGGTGTGCACTTGAGGGGGATCCAGAGGCGGTGAAGAAGCCTCAAATGAGGGTCCGTTTGACCTTCCCATGGTTGAACCCATGTTGTGCAGGGCCTGTCAGGACCAAAGGAAGTCCTACCAGGAAAACAGTGGAGCCAGCCACCATCAGGCAGAGAGTCCCTCCGGGCAGCCCTTCTTTTGTTCAGTCAGGTGACTCACGAGAGAGTCCAGCCCTTCTCTCATGCTCAGCACTAAGGATACAGTGACATGGGCCCAGCTGGGGAGACAGACATTCCCTGGGAAGTGTAAACTGAGCCGGAGCCTGGCCTGCGGCAGCGAGCTAATCTAGAGAGAGGAGAAAGAGGCTGCAGACCTACCAGAGAGCCTCGGGAGCGTGAAGGCCTACAGTGGGAAGACGCCTGCGTGGTCGGGGGAACTGTTGGCGGGGGGAACGGGCCCGTGAATAATTTTGGATTCGATCCCAAGAGCAGTGGGAAGCCACTGAAGCTGGGGAATCATGTAATCTTTATAGTCCTACACTGAGTAATATTTTTGTTCTGCTTTCTCATTTGCAAAAATGGATTTTGGACTCCACACCTGCCATGCTGATTTTCTTATTTTTAATTTTCAGAAGTAGAAAATAAGAGAATGATGGAATATGTATTTATGTTCAGGGTTAAATGTGCTAACAGATGCAAATTGCCTAGCATTTTATATGTGATCTATAAATGGAAATTGTCTTATCTTTCCTCTAAATTCCACTCCACAATTTCTGCTATTTCAGGAGCACGGAAGGGGACCTATCCTCCCCACAGACTAAAGATAAATTTCATTTGAAGGACACTGGTTAGATGTGCTTCAAAATCTGATTGGTTCGAAAGGTGATTTTTTTTTATTATTTTTTTATTTTTTGACAGAGCTGGGGATTGAACTCAGGCCCTTGCACTTGCCGGGGGAAGCACTTATTCCACTGAGCCATCTCCCCAACCCCAGAAAGGTGATATTGTTTTACAATTATTATTCAAACAGTAAGTTCCTCGTGACCACATGGTTTATCATTTCATTTGTGGCAATGCGATCTGCATCGAGCTTTTGGGGGGCATAGTTATTGTATGGAACAACCCAATTCCACAGCGTCACAACATCCGTGTCTCTTGTACCCCACTCTGAGATCGTCACCTTGCCGGCCACGTGACAAGCTTTCAAATATTTGTTGGATTGATTTAAATACTGGAAGATATTTCCTGCTAAATCTTGAGTCAAGGGCATCAGTTCTGGAGTTTTCTCTTTAGAGTTGCTAACATGAATTTTGATGCCATGAAAAAACTTGTTCTCTGAATTATATTTAGCTCATACAAACTCCACTGCACAATTATGTTGTAGAGAAGAATTAGGTCTTATCTTTAAGTTGTTATTATAGCTTTAGAAAAAAGGTGAACAGGCAGAATAACTACATAACGTGGCAGCATATTGTATTATTAATTCTGCTACTTTTTTTTTTAAATGGCGTAGAACTTAGAACAAGACTGACACGTGTGGTAGGTACATCAGGCAGGGTCTGTATAAAAAACAGATGGCACACTCAAATTAGATAATTACAGAGGATTTAATAAAGGGCTATTTACAAGGTTGAGCAGGACACCAGGAAACCATAAGGATACGTGTGGTATCCAAGGGGCTACTGCTAATCACCTGTATCGCTGTTAGAGCTGAAGGTTCAGGAGAGAGAGGAGTTAACAGATTCCCAGAAGGGAAGGGTTAGGTGGAAAGGGCTGTCTTGAGAAAGAGGGGTGACCTTTTATCAAGAGACACAACCAGCCTAAGGCGATCTGGCAGGGAGGGAGCCGCACAGGACTGGATACTTCTGCCTTACTCTCCTGCCCTTCAGTGTCCTGCGGCCGCCTCCCCCTGGTTGTACCCAGCTGAAAGCTAGAGGGTCAGGGAGTGAGACAATGTAGTTTATATAGGTCAGTACTTCAGGGCAAAGAACAGGATGGAGAAGTAGATGTGGAGGGACAACTGTAGCTTTCATTTACATATGGAATAAAGATGATGTAGCAGGCTTGGTGTATCAGTGAGGCAGAGAAGCCTTTAGGGATGAAACTGTGGCAGCAAGTTCAGGGTTCTTCTCATCCATTCATTTTTCAGATCTACTGCAAATACTACACACACACACACACACACACACACACACACACACACACACACAAATCCAGCAACAGCAAAAGAATCCAGAAATGCATCACATTCTCCTTCCTGATGCATGTGTTTTAAAAACCAGACCCCCACCCTACCAAAGCACTTGTTTATAGAGTTCCGAACAGTCAATGTGACCCCAGTGGTCCCCAAATTAGATGCTGCTTTCCCAGAAGCAAGGGTTCGGGCAAAGCACAAAGGTTCTGAATCTTGTGGCTGGCAACTGGCAATTATGCTCCTTGCCATATTGGTGCCCTTTAGGTAGTAGCTGAGTAGTCATTTTTCAAACAGGGAGACTAGAATAGGATTTGTCAGTACACCTCTGGAAACTGGACCTGCGCTTATGAATGGAGTGGATTGCGGTCTCACATTTTCTGAGTCTGTGAAACCATTCTCCTCTTTAATGAGGTCCTCTCAGAAGAGGAGGGAACAGGTCTCCTTCGGTGACATGACTTTGACAAGCAAATCAATTCGTTCCATTTGTTTCCTCTTTGAAAACAGCAATCCTCGAGCGTTACATAATCTAATCTTCATGCCTCGCTGGTTTGTTCCGTCCTCCTGAGGAATTGGCAGATGGTGCCAATGCAGAGACCCGCGCACATGCCTTGCAAGCCTCATGGTAACAGGAGGGTTGCTCACTGTGGCTTTCTCTGCTCTGGGGTCCTTCGCTTGCTGGCATTTGTTTCTCTGGATCCATTTGCTCTTTAGCATTTCTCAGGCACCCCTGGCTCCTTGCCTTCGGCTCTCATCCCAAGATTAATTGGAGACGCTGAAAGCAGATAAAAAGAGAACAGAAAGCGAAGTTGAAAGGGCAGAGAATTTGTTAGATTTTTACTAAAAGCCCTCCTCCATCAAAGTCTGAGCATCTTTGGAGATTTGAGAGGCAAAGCCTTCTTCATTCAGCCTGGTCCCTGTGTACCTCTTTGTTATTGAATGACACATAGAACAGGACAGACCTGGCTGTGTCAGACCTAGGTGAGGAGACATCTGCTTGCTGAGGTCTCTAAACAACCCGAGTCACAGACCTGCAGAAATGATCGTGCCCCAGATAGGCAGTTACCTGGAATCCACCCTTACGTCAGTGATGCCACATTTGCCAAGGGAAAACTGTCTCGGGACTGAAAAGTGAGGAGCTTCTCAGTGAAGCTCCATCAGACAGAACTGTTCAGAAGTCCTTGCAAAGGTTTTGCCCCTGTGTCTCATCAAGGCTGTGGATGGCAGCTTTCAAGGAACCAAGTGCATTGTTGGTGCTGTCCGACCAGTACTTGGGACAGGAAGTCAGCTGCCATGCTGAAATACTGCCATACCCACTGGTGACTGGTTATACCTTTGAGCCCCCACGTTCCCCGGCATGCAGTACCAGTGGGTCCACTTGGTGCGGCGCCAGGCACGGTTCCAAGTGCCACAGATGTAGCCGCCTGCTCACAGACTGCACCATCGGCTGACTCTGGGTTTTGGATGGAACCTCTCAGCAATTAAAACATAGAACCCTCCCATCTGTGACAAAAATGTGGCTGGACCTTTAAAAGTCATTTGCATTTTTATGTTTGTTGTTCATCCAGGGTCAAGGCTGGGGAGACATACAACAGAAATGACCTGTCTTAAGGGGAAAAAAACCCAACGACCTCCAAACCATGTAGAATCTTCTTTGAATTTCATCTCCTCCTGAACTGAGTCCAAGCTTAGGGGACTGACTTCTATTAAAAATAATTTTGGGGGGGCCAGGGAGACAGCTCAGCCGCATAAGTGCCTGCCTGACAAGCACAAGGTCCTGAGTTCAATCCCCAGTACCACAAAAATAAATAAATAAATAATAAAAAATAAGAATAATTTTTTTCTTCTTCCACTAACTACTGTTTTGTTAAATGTTAGGCGAGCATCTACTACACTAATGTGTCAGCCACCATGGTAGGTGTTGGATATCTAGTAGTGAATAAAACAGACCCTGTCTCTGCTTTCATGGAACATACAGAGCGGAGGTGGGGGAGACAGATAATAAAGGAGGCCACTGTGGCTGGAGTTGTCCTTAGGTCATCTGAACCTGGATCGCATTTCATCTAATGGAAACTGCATGGATGAAATGGGTGACTTCCGACGACGACCTGTTGAATGCTTATTGCACACGTCTCACTGCTAGGATACTGGGGTGTGTGGCATCAGTGTTAAAGGCATAAGGTGTCCAGAGTGGTCACTTCTTGTATCAGTCTAGACAAGGAATGTTACAGAGCGGCTGATAACAGACTCCAGATTAGGGACAGAGGAATGTTCTGAATGAATGTGGATGAGAGGTGTGTTCTAAGAGCTGGAGACTGGGTGTGCTGGTGTTTGGGGCAGTGCTGAGGATGGCATGAGATTTTTTTTTTTTTTTTTTTTTTTTTTTTTTTGGCAGAACCAGTGACTGAATTCAGGCCCTTGCACTTGCCAGGGAAGCACTTATTCCACTGAGCCATCTTCCTGGCCCTTAGTGCTGAGAATGGTACTGAGAGCTTCCCACATGCCAGTCTAGACATTGGTGAGTAAAATTCTATTCCTTTCAGGTAACTGATGGGTCAGAAGTTCTTTCTTTCTTTCTTTCTTTCTTTCTTTCTTTCTTTCTTTCTTTCTTTCTTTCTTTCTTTCTTTCTTTCTTCTTTCTTTCTTTCTTTCTTTCTTTCTTTCTTTCTTTCTTTCTTTCAAGATATTTAGTATAGAGTCTACAGGGTCTCACTGCACAGATTGGATTTATAGTGATCCTTCCAACTGAGCCAGCCAGGTGTGCTGGGTTTAAAAGAAGATACAAGCCGGGCGTGGTGGCGCATGCCTGTAATCCTAGCACTCGGGAGGCTGAGGCAGGAGGATTGTTGTGAGTTCGAGACCAGCCTGAGCTACAAAGTGAGCTTAAGGCCAGCCTGAACTGCATAGTGAGACCCTGTCTC
>PVKA01050219.1:0-12841 GCA_004027165.1 Ctenomys sociabilis | reverse complement strand
AGAGTAGGATCATTGTCCCAGCTGAGGAAGCAACCTGAGGTCTAAGTGAGTTGCTCAAATCCCTTGGAGAAGGGCCCTGCACCCAGCTGTCCTGAAATGGGAGCTGAGGAGAGAGCAGCAGGAAACTTTGATGCTTACACCCAGAGAGAAACTGCTTTTCTCTCTCTATCTTTGGACATAAGCAAGGGCTTTTTCATGAGGAAGCCAAGAAATGCCCCTTACGATGCCTGTGTTTAGGCAAGGGGCTTGGATAGCGGACTTTTGGGTTAGTGTAGCACATGATGTCCACTCAGGTGACACCAGCCCTTTCAGACAGGGACTGTGTCTGCATAGTTCTTAGGAATGCAGTCAACTTCCTATGGGCAGGAGTGGGCAGGGTAGGCCAGGGTGAAGCTCAGAGACACAGCACCTGCCTGGAAAGCACAAGGATCTGCCTTTGAGTCCTGTTACCAGAAGTATAAAGAAGTAGAGTATAGTCAGGCTGAGACACTGAGCCCAGACTTTTGACATTCAGCGTTGATCAGTAGATGAGAGTGTGGCATGAAAGCCTTGTGAACTTGCAGTTAGTAGAACTTGCTAACTGCTCGAGGTTTCAGAGGAAGAAGAATCCCATGACGCCTCTAAGGTGTCCCTTTTGCTGACTTGGTTTTGGGAGAGGATACAGGGCTACTGTAGGGGAAGCCCCTGCCTGGGAGCCTGATGCTGGCCGCAGTCCTTGTCCTCTAGTGCAGTCTGTTTGTCACGTGCTGCTTGGTTCTGTGCAGCAGATGGTCCCAGGCACAGTGCCTGTGGTGGCCTGTGCTGTGTGCAGTGCTGGAGATGGAACTTGGAACCTTGTCCTTGCCAGGCAGGTGCCTGCTCCGCCAAGCTGTCTCCCCAGCGCACTTATTGGTATTTGATTTCTTTCCTTCTTTCTTTCTCTTTTTATTTTTTTGTGGTACTGGGAATTCAGCTGGGGACCTCACCCTTGCCAGGCAGGTTTGTGTACCACTGAACGGTATCCCCAGTCCACCCCCATTTATTTTTATCAAGCAGTCATGGAAAGTTTTGTTTTTAATTTTTCTGAGTTTTGTTTTATTTTTGCTACTGGGAATTGAGAAATTTTCTTATTTGATTATTATAGGATCCCATTTTTGGGCATAATACTAAGTATGGCATCTTATTTAATTCTTCAAGGTGGGCTTATATTATTGTAATTCCTGTTACTGCTATTATTATTATTATTATTATCAGTAGTAGTAGTAACAGGAATTGAGCCTAGGCAGGCACTGTACCACTGAGCTACATCCCCAGCTCTATTTGGTGAAAGAATTTAATCAATGAAAATCCTTTGTAGCAGCTGTGATAGAAAAAGCACAGAACACCTGTCAAGTTTTTATGATGCTTTCGTAATTACACACAGCGCTACTCCTCCCAGAAGTGGTTGGTTACATGGCAATCTTGGGAAAGCAGAGACTTGCACCCAGGTGTTCAGTTGAAAGAAACCCTTGATCAGGTCTTGCTAGAATTCCCTTAGACCTCTCCTGTCGAGAAAAACATCCCTCCCGTCACACTCAGCCTCCCTTACTGTCCCACGTTCTTCCAAGCATGACGTCTTCATAGTATGTACACTGGAGAACCCTGTGGTAAAGAGTGAGGTCAGATCACAGGCTTCATCCCTCAGAGTTGTAACCACATCATCAAAACAGGACATAGGTGCACCAGTTATATAAATTAAGGACAAATGATTCACAAGTTTATCTCTGTTGCTTTCTTTTAGTCCTAATAAAACAGAAGAAAGGAAGTTTGGTTACTATTTAGCTATTTCAGGGCAGCGTAGGGTAGCTCTGCTTTACTCAAGGTGTCTGAGACAAGCCATGGGTTGGATGCCCGCACTCCAAAGTGAGGAGTCTTGGCCTGCTCAGCTCTCATATTCCTCCTCAGCCATCAGTGTGACCTGGGTTCATCTTGGTCTGCGTGTTAGAGTGCTGGAGAAGGCTGTGATTTGCGATGCAGCTCAGACCCTTGGTCTGTCTGCAATTCCTCCATGGAGCCTACAAAAGTACCCCACCCTGATGAGATTTCCACATTCTCCTCAGAGCCCTGTTTTCTGGGCGAGTTGGACCCTGGCTTTTCTACACCTCCTCTGGGTCATGTACCTCAGAATATGGAAGGCAGCAAGTTGATGGGCTTTTTCGGGGGCATTGGATACTTTCACCTATACTGTGGTACCCAGCCCAGCAGAACGATTTCTTAAGCTTCCATTAAGTTCCTTTCCAGTCTCCTGAGGCCCTCCCTGGGCATCATCTAGTGATGAGAGGAAGGGCAACTGAGGCTCTAGATTCCCCTAGTCTGTTCTACCCCAGCTGCTCCTTCTGGCCTTTGGCTGTAATTGATAGATCAGGTTGGCTCACAGCAGAGGGCAGAGGGCAGCCAGATGCTCCACAATGCAGAGGCGGACCTGCTTGCTTCCCAGGGTGTGGTGAGAACTGCTGCCTGGTCCTAGGTGCCTCCCGTGGGGAGTGCTGCCAGGTGTGTTTCCAGGAGACCGGTGGTAAGCAAGGGAATGATGGGGCTGCTGACTGGGGATGCGCTTTTCTCTCTGGCCTTTGCTGTGACCATTTTTGTGCTCCTGGTGGACCTGATGTGCCAGCGCCAACGCTGGGCTGCTCACTACCCACCAGGCCATGTGGCAGTGCCCTCCTGGGCATCGTGCTACACATGGACCTGCACAACATACCATACTGTTTCCACAAGGTAAGTGAGGTGGGGTGGAGGCCAGAACGTCTCACGGAGACCCTCAGCAGCAGACAGTGAGTGGTGGGTGAGGCCACAGGCTGGACAGGCACATAGAACCCTGAGAGGTAGCAGGAGATTTGGCTTCCCTGGGGAGGACACCAGGTATGCAGGGTGACAGGACTGAGTCTGCATCCCGAGGAGGAGAACAATGGTATGGACGTGGGGCAGACAGAATGCTTTGCACTTTCTCATTGCAGAGGTGTGGGAGGACAGAGGCCTGGAGCTGGAGCAGGACAGGCAGAGGATATGGTGCATCGTGGAAGAGATTGGACGTTATGTAGGGCCCAGGTCCATTCTGATGCTATCATAGGGCCAGCTCTTCCAATCAGGGAGAGGATCAGCCTCCAGAGCAGCATTTGTCAGGAAATTGAGTCTCACAGGTGTCAGGACCTGCTTCTAATCGCACACCGCAGTAAGTTGGGGTCTGGGCTGATCCTGAAATTCCTGAAACAAAGGAGGATGCCAATGAAGCCTTCTTGCAGTATTGTGCCTCTGTTCAGTCAATTTCGGTGTGAGATCTGGATATACAGTGATCCTTTGATCTTAGGGAACATGAAGCACGTTTAAAGGTGGCAGGCCTTGGGCAGGAGAGGTGCTTGTCTCTTGCCTCTGTCCTCCCACACCTCTGCAATGAGAAAGTGCAAAGCATTCTGTCTGCCCCACATCCACACCATTGTTCTCCTCCTCAGGATGTAGACTCAATCCTGTCACCCCACATACCT
The DNA here is from genome assembly GCA_004027165.1 of Ctenomys sociabilis. NCBI lineage: Eukaryota > Metazoa > Chordata > Mammalia > Rodentia > Ctenomyidae > Ctenomys > Ctenomys sociabilis. The sequence continues at coordinate 9,341 of PVKA01050219.1, read as the reverse complement.
AATATCCTCCCCAGGGAAGCCAAATCTCCTGCTACCTCTCAGGGTTCTATGCCTGTCCAGCCTGTGGCCTCACCAACCACTCACTATCTGCAGCTGAGGGTCCCCATGAGACGTTCTGGCCTCCACCCCACCTCACTTCCTGGGTGAGTGCTTGTCCAGCATGGATGAGGCTGGGCGTTTCAGTCTCACTGCCACAAAGAAAACCAAAAAGGCAGCAAGTCTCATCTGTGTGGTGGTCCACGTGCACAGGAAGGCTTGAGCAGTGAGGCTGGGTCCTGGGGTGAGCACAGGTTGTCACACTGTATGGAGAACTTGATGCAAGGAGCTCCCCAACCCACCCCACCCCTGCATCTTCAGCGCCGCTTCGGGAACCTGTTGAGCTTGCAGCTCGCCTGGAATCCAGTGGTTGTATTCAACAGGCTGTTGGCTGTGCACAAGATGTTGGTGGACCACAGAGGGGACACTAAAGACCAGCCACCAGTGCCCATCAATGATCACTTGGGCTTCAGCCCATGATCCTAAGGCAAAGGGTTCTGGGCAAAGAAAACAGCAGGGTGTGATGTGGGTGACTGGTCTAAGGAAGGGTACGATCTGCTCTGGATGTGATCAAGGGACACGAGAGAACACTGATAAATTCTTCAGATTAAGCCTGGAAATAGAGCCTGACAATGGAGAGTGAATGTGCAGTGTTTCGGAGTGGAGACTCTCCCCTTTGGAATAGAAGAATGGTGGGGAGGTTGAAGGACACCTCCAGATAGGGTTAATCATATGCATACTGTGCTGTGCCCGTGTCCTTCGCATTTGGTCACTCCCCGGAGAGCCCAGGATCACTCAGGCCACCTGATGGTGGTGTCCTTAGGTTCTGCCAGTTCATGCTGACATGAGTGCTGTTGAGCCTGTACCACAGGCCCCTCATTAGTAGGATGAAAACTAAAACATTTCAAGTGTGTTAGTGGAGCCCATAGCAAGAAAAATGGGAGCCATGGGAGTGGCTTACAACTGCACTGAGGTCTTAGAGGGTGCTGGAATTATCTGAGACTGAGGGTTAACTGCAGGGGGCAGTTTGTGTACCTGACACATTGTGCTCATGTTGTACCAGGAGTTCTTGGTGCCCCCCACAATCTTCCCACCATCCATCCTTTCCCAGAGGACAGAGTTAGTTGTGAACGTGTCCTCCATACTGAAAGATGCAACCATCTGGGAGAAGCCCTTCCAGTTCTACCCAGAACACTTCCTGAACTCCAAGGGCCACTTTGTGAAGCATGAGGCCTTCATGCCATTCTCAGAAGTTACTTGGGGGCCCCTGTTCCCTTGGTCCCTTTGTAGGATGCATTTCAGAAGCAAAGCCCAGGGTCCAGTCTGAATGAGCCCCGTACATGCCTCAGGGAGCCCCTGGCCTGCATGCAGCTCTTCCTCTTCTTTACCTGCTTCCTGCAGCGCTTCAGCTTCTCAGTGCCCAAGGGTCAGCCACTGCCCAGTGAGCTCGGTGTCTTTGGATTCCTGAACACCCCATCGGCCTATCAGCTCTGTGCTATGTCCTCCTAGAGGAAGAGTCCAAACCTTGAATTTGGCTTCATTTGGAGACCTGATGTGGAATAAACTCTGGTGGCTGCAGACCAGTGTTTGGATTTCACCCCCACCAGCCCTGGTCTCTGATGTATCCTCAGCCACTCGTGAATGCGAACCCTAATCCTGGCCTATTCTTGCCTGGGCGATGGAGTCCAGGAAACATTTAGGACATCTGCTCCTCAGCTATGGACAGCTTAACCCTTTTCACCTGTGAGACTTATTCCTGGCTCTGGGTAGTTCCCAATCCCCAGGGAACCCTGGAGTTCCAGGGCTCTCAAGTAGGTCTTGAGTGTCAATGGGCTCTGCTCCAAATCTGTACAGCCTTTTGAAGAGAGACAGAGGGTCCCAGTGGTCCCAAGACTCCGGTCACATGCAGTGAATTTCCAGGTTTCTCCAAAGTAGAAAGACTGTTCCACACACAGGGCCACTCAGGACTACAGAATACAGATGCAAATCAGCATCAGTAAATCCTCCCCTGGGCAGAGTGCAGGAAGATGCGCACCAGCACTCAGCTTTGCTGTCTGAGGAAAGTGGTCCAACCTGTGGGCAGATCTCTGGCAACAAGGTGGGACTCACTTGTAGTGGCCCTCAGATTTAGCCCTCCACAGAAGCTCAGCCAACACTGTCCAAGGATCTACCCTATCAGCAGGGAGCTCACATGTGGGTGACCTCACTGATTAACTCACCATCTGTTCCAGGGTTAGAAGGAGGCAGCCTGAAACCCCCACTAGGTGACATCACTAGAATCAAGTGAGTTGTGCTCTGTAGATACTGCTGTACAGAGAGACACACTTCTTAGGAAGGTTGTGCCATGGCTGTGCCTTAGGCTTCCCAGCTGCCCTTGGGGAATCAGGGATTTGTTTTGGCACATTCGGGGTTGATATGCAGGGCCTGCCACGGAAGTCTGATACACCTGCTGCCCACCATCATGCTTATTGCAAAATGATCCTATATGTATAATACATATATTAATTTGCTTTTATTGTGGTGTGATACCTACCCAGCATTGCTTCTGTTTATCCACAGGTTTCTTTTCATTGGGTAAAAGTGAAATACTAATCCACTTAGACCGTAGTTTCCCACTCCCTTGGCCCCAGCCTCTGGCCAATAAGATCTACCATAGTTTGTATGAATCTAACTAGCGTAGGTAAATCAGTCAATTGGAGTCATGCCATAATCACCTTTTTTGAATGCCTTATTTCACTTAATGACTTTCTCCAAGCTCTTGTTATGTTACAAGCATTGGTACATTCTTTTTTGTTAGGGCAGGGTAAAAGTCACTCTGGATTTCTCTAGTTTCATTGAAGTTTGAACACCATACTGCACAAATCTTCCATAGAAAATTCTAGAAATATTTTATAAATTGTATTTATTTATTTGCTTGTTCATTCTTTTTGAGTCAGGATTTTGCTATGTTGCTAAATTTCCCCAAGCTGGTTTTCAATGTTTTATCATTTTTTTTCAGAGTTCAAGAGAGCTGGGATTAAGCAAACCTAGATTCTGTCCTACTGGGCAGTCTGATTTAAGTTCCGCATATGTCAGTGTGTTTTTGCATTTTGCTGTAGAATAGGCACACAGTGACCCAAATCTCTGTGGTGTAGTAAGACAGGACAGAAGGCAACTGAACCTGTGGGTGGTGGTACCAAGAATCGTTGGATACCAGTTAATCTCTGATGGCCATCAGAATTCTCCATGGACTCTGGATGACTGTTCTGTCCAGTCATCCCATACGGTACTTGTGGGATGTACCATGCTGTCAGTGGCGTAATGTCCCACACGTCCTACTTCCGTCGGACGTACCATCCACATCACCAGAGTTCTGCTCATTGGCCTGTTGGCTTCCCCACCTACACTTTCTTTTGCTTGTGCCTCTTTGGGCACAGATCTGCTTGTCTTCTCCACATGGCCCAGGGCTTAAACCTGCATAAGCAGTGTGTCTAGTTCCATGGAGCTCTCCTTCCAGGAACTTCCCTTGCCCTGTGTGTCAATAGGAAGAAGCAGGACAAGCAAGGGTGTGTGCAATTGCTGTATCCTGGGCCTTTCCAGCACACTCTCATTGCACGGTCAACACACAGGTTGTCTCACACCTTAGTACAAAGGGCGCCTTTCCAACCTGTCTTATAAGCAGGCAACCTGCCTCTTCAAACATGCAGAGTGTGCTGGAGTGTGTGTCCTCCTCTAGCTGACTAGAACTGTGAAACTGTCTGTTAAAGGAGCCCATTCAAAAAGGAAACGATGGGGATGCTGACTAGTGATGTGCTGTTCTCTGTGGCCATGGCCGTGGTCATCTTCTTGCTGTTGGTGGACCTGATGCACCGGCGCCAACGCTGGGCTGCTCGCTACCCTCCAGGCCCTATGCCAGTGCCTGGGCTGGGCAACCTGCTGCAGGTGGACTTTCAGAAACCAGCATACACCTGCTACAAGGTAGGGAGCTAGAGGTGAGAGCAGCAATGCTTAGGTGGCCCCCCAGTAACAGACACTAGGCAGTGAGTGGGTCAAGCCACAGCCTAGTAAAAGACTTGACAGTCCAAAAAGGGGGAGGTAGATGACCTGTTAGGAAAGGACACTACTAGAGCAGAAAACTCTCTGGCTATTACATACGCCAAAGTTTTGGAGGGCAAACAGTGGGAAGTGGGGGGAAAATGCCAGTTGTCTGAACCGAGATTGGATGGACATGAAGTTGTACAGGACCTAAATTCCTTCTGCAGCCATTAAGGGAAAGGGATATTGATGAAGGAGTAGAACAAGAGGGTCATAGGCAGCACTTGAATGAGGATACTCATACTGAGAGCACTGCTGTCCATGAGGGTTGTGGGATCCGGACCTCTCTTCTCTGACCTTTGTCCTGAGTTTCCTCAGGTGAAGAATGGGAGGCTAAGGGGCTTCACTGCAAGGTTCTGCACTCTGACCAGGTCATAGCTTGGTGGTCAGAGCTAGACTTATAATGATTGTTCTGAACTAAGAAGATGTGAGGACAGCAGGCAGACAGTATAGTCAGGCTGGAGGAGGCCGTGAGTGCCATCCTCACTCGCACAGGAAAAAAACAAGAAACAGAGCAGCACAGGTGAGTCTTGCACTGTTGACCTGGGTCTCCCTGTGCTGGGAGTGAGGCTGGGACCTGCATTCTGGGAGGAAGCCCAGCCTCACAGGCTCCCTCGCCTTCACCTGCAGCTGTGACGCAGGTTTGGGGACATGTTCAGCCTGCAGTTTGCCTGGACTCCTGTGGTCATGGTCAATGGGCTGGCAGCTGTGCGGGAGGCTCTGGTGACCCATGGCGAGGACACCTCAGATCAACCACGGGTGGCCGTCAAGGAATTATTGGGCTTTACACCAAGATCCCAAGGTACGGATCAGCATGGCACAGGTGGCTTCAGGGAACAACCTCGGAGCAGTGATTCATGGGGACCGGCTGCTGGGTATGGTCATGTGCACCAGGCACAAAAGGCATGCTTGTCTTTGGATATAAGGCCTGGAGAAGAGCTGTTGCAAGGGGTGGAGACAGAGTTTGTGTGGGATCAGCAGGCTGCAGTGATGGGTTACAAGGGCACAGGTTAGTACTTTCTGGTACAGACACATGCTCCTCATTTCAGGCATTATTCAGGCTTCCTATGGACCCGCATGGCGTGAGCAGTGGCGCTTCTCTGTGTCCACCCTACGCAACTTCGGCCTGGGCAAGAAGTCTCTGGAGCAGTGGGTGACCGAGGAGGCCTCCTGCCTCTGTGATGCTTTCGCCAACTGTGCTGGTGGGTGATGGGTGAGGAACAAAGGGAAGGGACAGGAACACAAGTTGCTGGAAGAAATCCCAACACCCTGACAAGCCTTCCTATTCACAGAGCAGCCCTTTTGCTCCAGCATCTTCATGAGCAAAGCAGTGTGCAATGTGGTCGCCTCCCTCATCTACGCGCGTCGCTTTGAGTACCATGACTCCATCGTGATCAGGTTAACAGAGTTCCTGGAGGACAGCGTCCTTCCTCCTTAGGGAGGACAATGTCTTGTTATTTCAGGTACAGCATTCAGGGCAGTCTATGCAGGGACGCATTCCTCCAGAAGGGCTCTGGGAGGATAATTTGCATGCAGTGGGATGTGAAGGAAGCATCAGGGAGAGAGTCCTGATGTGGAAAGGCCTGGCTGTGGCAAATCAGGCAGTAGTAAGGGGAGAGGTGGCTCAGGTTCAGGGACCCAGAGAGAAGAGCCTGGATCTACATCAGAAACCACAGAAATTCCTGAGATTGCCATGGTAGGATGTTCATGTGGTTTCTTAGCAGTAGGAAAGACCTTTAATTCTGGCCCATGGGAAGGAAGGATGGAGAATGGTGTGGAGATTCATATTGGGCTTGTTGTAGGAGGCTGAGAGTGAGACGTTTTCATGAGTATGAAGCAGAGGAGAAACCCAGGCTACCCCTGTGCCGTCACAGGTAGTGAACGCAGTGCCACTGCTCATGCGCATCCCATGGGTGGCTGCCAAAGTCCTGCCCGCACAGAGGTCCATCATTGCGTTGATTAATAATCTGTTGACTGAGCACAACACAGCCTGGGACCCAGAGCAGCCACCCCGAGATCTGACTGATACTTTTCTCAATGAAATTCACAAGGTGAGACATGGTGTGAGCGATGGGATCAGATGCTGTAGCCAAGTGTTCTAGGAGACATGAGGCTGAGTTTGGCCCCAGCAGCTCCAGAGACTCAGCTTCTGCACTGAGGGCTGCAGGATGGGGGAGCTCTGAGGTATCGCTCTACCTTCCCACTGAGGCCCCCCTCTCTGCCTGTCTCCAGAACAAGGGGAACCCCGAGGGCAGCTTCAGTAATGAGAACCTTCGTCTGGTTGTGTCTGATCTGTTTGTGGTAGGAATGGTGACCACATCAATCACAATGTCCTGGGCCCTGCTGCTTATGATTCTGCACCCGGACATGCAGTGTGAGACGGGCTGGAAATGGCTGGGAAGTCCGGGGAGGAAAAGTGGTGATAGGATCCCAAATCGAACTTGGGAAACACATGGTTCAGACCCGAGGCTTGGGCCAGGCTCCTCAGAGTGATGCCTTTGTCACCTGGATGCAGCCTTTAGTGTCAGGGCTCCATCTGCAGGAACGGACCCACCATTGCCCTGCTTGTCCATGTAGGCCGTGTCCAGCCGGAGATTGATGAAGTCGATCCTTTTTATTTGTTGAATCCCGAGATGTGCATGTATATTTCCAAAGTTAGGGACAGTTCTCAAAGACTAAGGAATGCTAAGCAGTCCTCCATCACTCAGCTGCATCTGTAACAGTTTTTTTCAGGGAAAGTTATGGGGAATCAAAGTCAGGATCTCATGCTTCCCAGCCAAATGCTGTGCCACTGACCTAAATCTGAAGCCACCTAACTCTACTTGTTGAGACACTGTTAAGAGTCAGCTTCCTATTACTTCCTTGAAGATTTTTGTACCTGTATCCATCAGTGACAGTGTTCTGCTGGGTTCTGGTTTTGTTTTTTCTTATACAATATAGTGCGTCCTTGGAATCAGAGACCAATGTTGATATTTAGACTAAATTAGGACGTGTTTTCTGGTTTTCGTTTGTTGGGAAAGATTGAGAAGTGTTTGTATTAGTTGAGGTTTAAATGATAATTACTTTTCCAGCAATGTCCCGTGGCTCTGGGCTTTTCTGTGAGGGTGCATTATTTTTCTGTCTGATTCAGTCTCCCTAGTACTGTAACATCTGTTCAGAGATCCTATTTTTTCCTGCTTCTGTTTATGTAGTTTGTGTCTTCAGGAATTTATCCATTTTTAATATAGAATTCTTTAAACACTCACTTGGATACGACTTGATTTTGATAGACCCTGTAGGAGCATGTAGAAATATCCCCTCTCAGATTTGATCTTTGTTGTCTTTCCTCTCTTCTTCTTATGCCTCCCAGCAGTATGTTCATCAATTTTTTTGTTTATGAAGAACCAAGTTTAGTTTCATGAATTTATATATTATAGTGTTCTTATTCTGTATTCTCTTTTACTATATATGTGGGCGTGCATGCATGCGTGCGTGTGTGTGTGTGTGTGTGTCTGCGTGTGTGTCTGTGCCTGTGTATGTGTGTACCTCCTGTGATGAATCCAGGAATCACTGAGCTGCATCCCTGCACCCAGCACATCTTTTCTGAGTTGAGTCCATTGCCCTGATAATTGTTGAACTTGCAGTACCCCTGACTGATCCTCAAATCTGGGATACCACACACAGTAATCTCCTTTATCTCTGCCCTCACCTTGCTTATTTTCTCACCTCTGCTGCCCTTGGGCTTGTGAGAGCCGGCAGATAGCTCAGCAACAGAAGCACCTGACTGGGAAGTTCAAGGTCTGGAGTTTGTTTCCCTGTCCGAAAAAAGAGGGTCACTAGGCATTCTCTCAGTTTTCTAGTTTTTCAGATCTACAGTTCAGCTATTGGTTTTATCTTTGTTTGTTTTTAATGCAGGTGTGCATTTTCTCTCTGATCTCTGCATTTGCTGGATGCAGTGTATTTCCATACACAGTGTTTTCCTTCCCATCCTCCTCAAGTTATTTTCTAATCTTAGACCCAGTGTGTATTTGACAATACACTGCACGTTTTCCACATATCTATAGTTTTGCTTCTGCTGTTTCATACTTCTACCATGAGGGCAGAAAGTAGCTTCATGGGAGCCCAAGTTTTAAGAATGGAGTTAGATTGGTTTTCGATTACTGCTTGGTCTGTCCTAGAGAGTGTTTCAGTTACAGGTGAGGAATGAAGCGTGCTGCAGGTGCTGGGTGGAGTGTTCTCCATCTGTGTGTTAGGCTCCACTTAGCAGTAGTGTTGTCCAAGTCTTGAATTTCCATCATAGTCCTCTTTCTACTTGTTCATTCCAATATTGACAGTGGATTATTGAAGTCTCAAACTACAGCTGGGAGGAGATAGGGTCTGTTTGGCTCTGCAGAACTCCTTGAGTTCTCCCAGTGTTTTTACATGAATTTGGCAGTTAGCAAGTAGATGTAGTTGCGGAAGCGGAACTATGGGTTTGGCCTTTTTTTTAAAAAACATTACATAGTGTTAGACACAAAAACTGAGAGACCATGACATTGCTATTTGAGGCAGTCCTATAGGGCAATTGTATATGCAGTCCTCAGTGAAGCATCATGACAGGTACGGGACTACATGTTTGAAATTATATATGGTGGCTGGACTGGATGTGTTTTCCCAGTGCATGGCAGCTCTTTCTCTTGTAATCACTTTGTCTTAGCATTTGTGACACAGGTACTGTCACCCTGACTCATTTGAGGTCAACATTGGATGGAATACCTTTTCCCATGCTGTTGATGTCAGGTGCTTTGTTTGTTTCTCTGAAATGAGTATGTTCTAGTCAGCAGTAGATCGTAAGGATTTTTGAACCAATGTGCTGTTCTCTTGTTTCCAGAACGAGGCTTTAGGTGCATGTGAGAAATCATATGGTGCTGTGACCCGTCCAGCAGGCCAGTCACCGCAGGTCGCCTGGGGGAGGAGTGGGGACTGACAAAGACATGGAACAGGGACGCGAGAAATGGAGACAAGACAGGATTCTGATCAAGTCTCGTTTATTCAAGGAAGTGAGATAGCTTACATAGCAGAGGGGAGGGAAGTCAACGTCATCAATGAGGTAGATACATTAGGGTAATATTATAGGCTAATAACATTCATGTGATCAACCAAAGGAGCTTGTCACAGGAAGTCTAATTAAAAGAACAAAGGCAGGAAGCCATAATGCAGCAATTAACAGGAAGTGTCCATAAAAGGAATGTAAAGGAAGGCTTCCGGATTAT
>PVKA01050218.1:0-12841 GCA_004027165.1 Ctenomys sociabilis | reverse complement strand
TCCAGAAACAAGACGCTCAAACCCGAAGCACTTCGGGGGTCCTTGAAGGAGGAGAAAGCTGATGAACTGATGAGCACTCCTCAGTCATTCGTTCTCGGGCCTGCCCTGAAATGTTCTGCATCAAATCACACACTCTCCCCACATATGATTTTAAAGGTCAGCTCTCCAGTGCTAATAAGAAAAATGAAGGCTTTGCTGACTTCCCAGTGGGCTGCGGTAGTCACCACTGCCTCCAGATGGTCATTCTATCTCTTCCCTCACACCACCAAGAGCACCTCCCTTCTAGACAATAAGGCTATGGAGCATGAGCCCTCTCACCTCTTTGTTTCCAGGTAACTCCAGAAATTCTGAAAGACAATCATGCATCAGAAAACCGACAAGAAAGGTGGGTTTCGCTGGGAGAGCCATTCCTGCCCCTCCACTGCCCCAGCGCAGTTTTATTTTAATTTATTCATGGAGCCACATTTCTTTCCTAGTCACTAACCATCAACCACCGCCACCATCATTTCTCACACTAGGTCGAAAGGAGCCATTTGTATATGAAAATGGGGCTGAAAAGCTACAATTGTTAATTGGGGCTCCTGTCACCATGAAAGTCTGCAGGTACCTGAAACTCAAGGTGGCATTTAAACTTGTCTGAGCCCTAATAATGGTCACTGCTGGGGACAGACACCTAGTCTACACCTGCCACCATGTTAAACTTTACACCCCACAACCACCCTGGGGGGCTTAAAATGCAGGAGGATTTTTAAGAAAGAGAATAGCATCTGGGGGTTTGCGTACATTGGCTTCAAGTGATAAAGGCGAGAACAGACTCTGCCATTTATTCTACCTCCCACAAATTAATTAACCATCCTGAGTCCTAGGCTCTTTGTAAAACAGAGAACATAAAATAAACCACTATCATTTATCAGATTTGTATTAAGTGCCGGTACTAAATCCTTCATTTTATGGTTGAGGAAATCTGAGACGTGGATTGAGTAACTTCGGCAAGGTTAGGAACAACACCGCCGGGTCAGGAGCCGGTGCACCCAGCCTTTTCACCTCAGGGAGTTTACTCTGTGCTACTCTGGCCTCCTGGTGTTTCCAGAGTGAGCAAATATGACAGAACTCTAACCTGAGGTTCTGGACAGTTGAGCAGAATGTTCCAGAACAGGTAGGGACCACCACGCCCACCTGCAGCCATCCTGTGGCTCACCCTGGGCCAGCTGCCTTCATGTCCCATGTCCCTGGATGAGCAGAGTGACACAGCACAGTCAGGAGCAGTGAAAAACACACACCGTAAACCATTCATCATAGAAGGCCAGGTCTTCTGAGTCCTACTAGGATAAAACAGCCCTGCAGTGAGCACCTCTCAAGACACTGAGAGTACAATAAATGTGGCTATGTTAGAAACATAATGCAGTGTTTTAATATTAAAAAGCCATGTTACTAAGTCCTATATAGCATCACTGTAAACTACTATGATATGTACTTATATTTGATTTAGTTGTATTATTTGACAGGCACAAAATTGATTCTAGATACTGAGAATTTACGAGACAGTAAAGAATGACATGACTTGAAATATCCCTGACGCCTCCTGATAAGCTGTTTTGCCAAACATACTCTCTGATTCTGGCTACAGAAAGAGCTGCTGTGCTTGCTCCCGTGCTTGCCGGAAGGCTGATCTCACTGTGCTCCTTCCCTCCCCGAGTCAGTAACGTCCTTAGTCAGTGCAGAAAGGCCAGCAGGTGACTGAGATGAAGTTCTACTCACCAAACAAGGATCAGGAAGCCCCTCCTGATTGCTTCTATGTAAATGCACCCCAAAGCCTCACACATCCACAGGTGGGGCTTTTGGGAAGTAGCTGGATCGTGGGCGTTGACACTGGATCACACGTGTGTGGTAAGTGGATTGTCTGCTGACTGGTTTAACACACTTCTGGATGTGGATAATGCTTAGACCCACTCTGGGCAAGGGTGGCACCAACCAATAGGATTGTAGCCCGCATGAATAAAAAGGGAAAGGAACGCTGGCTGCTCTTCTTCCGCTCTGCCATGGACTGTCTCCTCTGCCAGGCCTCCACACCACGCCACCCTGCCTGAGAGCCCCTCCAGCTACAAACTGAAACCTCTGAAGGCTGTGAGCTAAAAATTACCCTTTTCTTCTTTAATTTGTGAATGAGGGTATTTTGCCCCAGCCATAAGAAAGTAACTAATATACCATCTAAAAGCACAATAATTTGGCTACAGCCACTTGTCTCCAGAGTGAAGGCAATCTGACTGCCAACCTGGCTGATTTGATATACATAAAACATCACTGTCATCCAGTCTGCCAGGTCACCTTTGCAGTAAATCACAATTCAATGTCCCTTTTCTCACCCATTATAGACTTGACGTTTTTATCTTGAGAAAATTAAGTCTACTTTACTAGTTTTGAGAAAGGAGAAGGTAAACAGCCAAAACAAAAACAAAGCAAAAAATATATGTGAGAGCTAAACATTCAGTATTCCTAATCAAGTGAGGTGTTATTTTAAGGTACTTCCCTTTGGGATTCCAGAGAACTTTTAAACCTTGCTAGTTGGACCCCAACAGGGAACTCGCATAACTAAACATGGCAAAGCATCCAAGATGCATCCAAACTAGAGCAAATACCCTTTTTCTGAAACTGTTTCAATAGCTTCCTTGCATGTTTGTTTGTTGATGCAGCTAGCATACTGCCAGTGGCACACACCTGACTTGAGCCATCAGAAGCAGGAGGTCGTGAGGAGCAGCAGCCAGCTACGTAAACTCCCAAATTTGTTGTTTTGTTTAGGTCTTAAGGAAGGGCTACAGGTCTCCATGAACATCATCATTTCTAATCTGCTTGAGACGTTCAGTCAGGAATTCATTTTTCACCGACTCCCCCTAGCACAAATAACATTTTCTCATTTATTTCCCCAAGCTGTTTCCTGAAACTGTACCTATGTGAGATAGGTACAGGATCACCTTTCTCTCTGTTCACTCAGGGGAGGTTTGCTATTAAGTCGGGGGAAGGCCTTCTCCATCTCTGGGGACCAGCTTGACAACTTCGAGGGGAGGGCTTACTTTTATGATTGATAGATAAAATACTTTACGTTGCAAACTAGCATGCGATCGCCTTCTGAGACTCTCTTGTAAAATAAACTGCAAAGTCTGCATTTCAGAAGGGAAAGGCTGAGACTCTGAAGGAGAATTACCCAAGGTGACCCAGAGAAGCAGAAACTCTCCAGGGGCCTTTCCGGCATGTGTGCTTGCCGACAGGCTACCTACAAGTCTGAGCACAATCATGTGAAATAGGCTGGCTGGCATCTGTTTAACACTTAGCGCCCTGCTAAGCACTTTCACAATGTGCGAACTCATTGATTCTCACCACCATATGAGATTAGATAGCAGTATTAATCTCATTTTAAAGAAGATTAAATTGGGGCATAGAGAGGTTAAGTAACATTGATATAGAACCTCTAAATGATGTAGGGGAAATACAACTCTGAAACTGCTAGATGTCAGATGCTCTAAGTTTGTGTTTCCCAAAACCAAAGAATGAATTCTAAACAAGAGAGGGTAAGAATAGGAAATAATTGAGAAAGACAGCTCTTGAGAGGCAGGAAGAGATCCAAACAAAAATAGGTTGCCCCAGACTCTACTTTCCAGAGGAAGTTTATAGAGATGGGTACAGGATCACCAAGGGAAGAAACCATGTGACAAAATGATGACCAACCAATAAGATAAGTGTAGCCGCTTAGGTAATGTTGATCTAGTGGGGCAGCAAGTGACACAGCAAGTGCACGTGGAATATCAAGGACCTTTCCTGGAAGAGGTGAGTCAGGAGGTCCTGGTCTTGTATGACCGGTGTCTGTTTGGATTTTATTAGACCAAGTGATCCCAGTTACTGTGTATTGTTTAGCCCTCAGGGAGGGAGGAAGCCTGGTCATTCCCTCTTTATCTTGAAGCCTGGCCTTTCATGGGTGTGCCTCTAGCCACAATTGTAATGTGTTCCCACCCTCTGCTCTGACTCCCAAGAGGGTCTAGCCCTATCTGACTGCCTATAATATTTCTGCCTGACATAGCTGTCTACAATAACACATCCACAGTTATAGACCAAGATCCTCTTTTGACCAACCTCTGGGATCTTTTACTTCTAAAGGTCTCTGTATTCATCATGTTTATCTCTGCATTGTACTAGCAAGAATCCTGCTAAGCCATCATAGCAGGAATGCCCCACCCTTCTTATGACACCTTCACTAACTATCAAGCTCCTCATCTCCTGCCATCCCCCAGGAGAAGTCTGAAACCCTCATCTATCCCAGCAAGAGTCCTCTATGGTCGGATTAGCAAGCATCCCTCCTCACCCTTGCCTTTTCCTTTAGTAGTTCTCCACACATTAACCACCACCACTGCATTCTGTCCTTTGGTCTTACATTTCTATTTTTCTTTGCTGTATTGGAAGTTGAGCCCAATCTCTCCCCCTTCTGTAAAACTCCATTGCAGTGGTCCTTCTGTATGTCATGATCATCCTAAGTCATTCGCCTCCCTGTTTTTGAGCAAGTGTCATGAATAATTTCTAATTTGACATCATCTAGCCACTAAGTCACAGAGCCTGGCTCTCAACCAAAGCTGTTCTCTCAGTAGCCCAAAGCACTGACCCCTTGCGGGTCTCTCAAAAAACAGGAAAACCCACAGAGTCACATGCAACCAGTTCCCACTACCTTAGAGATTCCAGTTTCCAATTTGCTATGTACCAATACAGGAGAATTACAATGGGGAGCTTTAGAAAAATTTTGCTGCTGGTGAATATAATCTTATTCAGAAAGAACAATAGGACTGTGAATGCTGTTAGCATGGACAAATAAAGCACTCAGTGATGGGCAAAGGAGAGAGAAGGATGTAAGATCAAGAAAATATGCATGAAAAACAATTCTTTTTCATGAGAAATGTGGTTTGTGCTAATTTTTTTCTTTAAAAAAAAAGAAAACTCATTAGCCACATATGACATTCAGTAAAACCATCTACAGCTGAGCTAAGAGAGAAGCCATAAACCCTGTATTTCTAGGGTATTTCCAATTTATCCTTTCTTCTGTGGATATAAAAGATAAAGTCTCTCCTGACAGCACAAGTGTTTGATAAATGGGCGAACACCTTGTTGTTCTTTATTCTAAAGCCAGGAGTTCCTTTCACTAACTTCTTGTTAGATGTAGTAAAATGACTTTTGAGAAAAGCTAGAAGGCTCTATGCCAAAATGTTAAGAGTGGTCACTGGTACAGCACTTATTACAAATGGCTTTTCTTTTCTTTTCTTTCCTTATCCATTTTTTAAAAATTTTCTGTAATGAATATATGTCACTTTTGTAATAAGGAGAAACAGTCTTGTAGAGACTTTTCAACAGAACAGACCCTGGGTCATCCTGTAGCAGCCTACTCTTCATTGCTGAAAGAATGATTTTTATATGCATTTAAAGGACAAATTTTCAGACCCTGGAAGAAAATGATGAGCCCCCTACCTGGGGTGATTGATCCCTCCCAACCCTCACAGTGTTGACTACTTATATGTAGTCTAGACTTAACCTCTCAAATCATAGCATTTCAGTTTTCTGGAAGACATGTCCCCAATTTGAAATCAGCCTACCAGAAATCTCCAAAAGTGCCCATTCTTAGAGTAAAACTCTAAGCAAATTAAGATCTGTATTTCCAAGAAGAGAGTGAAGAGCTGTTTAATCATGGTGTGGTCGAGCTCACGTCATTTCTCTTATTGTGCTGCTGTTCATTGTGGTGCTCGCCATGTACAGTAATGCATTTTACATCTACTGAATGTATTCTGGGCTTTTATATCACAGTTCAGAAGAACAGCTTTGGAACCTTCTGACTCTCATTGGAAAACTACATTTGTGGAATGGGGTAATTAAATTCCTATCGTTTGATATAATGTTACTTCTGCTATTCTAGTTCATAAAAAATAAAAAAAAAAGAACTAACCATCTTCATTTTGCTTTTGCTAGAAATGGAATTACACCACAGATATTTCTGTTAATACAAGTTAAGATTCTGAGTGCTTTCCCTATTGTAGTTAAGCCAGAAAACTTTCTTTTACACATCTTTATAGAAATTAAAATGATTGCAGAAGTCTTCTGTTTGATGAATGCATCCAAGCTGCTTTGAAAGAAAAAGGAAGGGTTTCTGTGATGATCTGGGGAATTTGGAGGCTTGAAGTAACTTTCAAGTTCTTTTGATCCACGACACAGCCCCACTAGTGGAGCTAAAATTTCTTGGGCAACAATTAGGTCAACAGTACCCAGCCTGGGTACGGCACACATTTTGTCATGGTGTCACAAAAATATATGCTATCTTATTTTCCTCTACATTTGGCAGTGGGTGACAGGAGAATATTCCCTACTTTAAAGAAGAACATTTCAGCATGAAGAGATAGAGTGGCACCTGTTTCTCTGTACTTAATATGAAAACAAGCTTAGAAAATACCCAGAATGACACTGAAACCCAGCTGTGTTCACATAAGCTCTGATTCTTACCACATCACACCACACCACACAGTGCTGTCGGAGCTCAGAAAGCAATGCTTTGCATTTAAAGGCTTTTATATTTTGCATGACCCCTGTGCTATGCATATTGATAAAATTGTGTAATTAGTGTGTCTATAACCAGTGAATTTCAGCAGATTCAACTAATGATCATTTGCGCTTCTCTGCACTGCCCATCCACCAGCTGAGGAGCATCTTGCAGTTCTGAGAAATGCTACCAGTGACTATAGTGCTTCTGGGGGGACAAAATAAAGTGGGTAGAGTGCAGGGTAGATTTGACACTCTCTCAGCATTCAGAGAGCAAAGTTGCCAAAGCAACTCCATTTTTATGAGCTGCCAAATATCTAAAATATATTTATTTTGATATTCATCTGCAGTTATGCAATAGCTCTCTGAGGCCCCTAGGATACAATTATAAATGACAAAGAAATATTTGAGCTGCAAAAAAAGAAAAAAAAAAAAAGTACCACCATTGCAGATCGCAAATAGATTGGTTTCTAAACATAGTGAGCAATATAGAGTTCATTTTTTTAAATGCCAAACAACTGCGGTGTTCTCATCATAATATATATATAGATTGTGAACACCTCATAGTGGCACCAACAAATATCCTAAGTACCCGGAAGTAGGTAGAGCAAAGCAGCCCTGGATACAGTGTTTGTTAAATGTTCTCAGAAGAGAATGAGTCAGAGGTGAGTGAGACCTTGGCCCACCCAGGCAGAAAAGAAACAAGTGGTGAAGACAATGGGAATGACAGAAGTTAAGTTCTATGAGGCTCGTTGAAGAATTAAGCATTCCTTGCAAGATGCTACCACTTTTCTATGTGCACAGCAGATATAGAAGTGAAAGTAATGAGTTGAATAGATATTATTAACTTTTAATTAAGTTGCTCTTAGAAATAACACATAAACTGATCATCCACCCAAAGTCTCGATTAAGAATGTATAAAAGTGTGTTTCTCCAGCCCTTTGTCAGCTTTATATCAAATGATCTAAATAGCTGAAACAGTTCAAAGACTCTGGATGGAATAAATAAGCTAGGAGATTATTTTAAGCCTTCTGTTGAGATACTAAAGGGTCATTTTTAATGTTCCCCATGTTCAGAAAGAACCCACAGCTAGGCCCATGCCCTGTAGTATCTCAAGACCCTCCACCCACCACCAGCCAGGTGAAGACAGAGAGATCAGCAAACAGGCCACTGTCTTTGGCAAATAGGCAAACAATAATAAGCAATTGGTAAGCTACAATTACCTTTGCAATTATTCTTACAGTGTGAATGATAGTTAATTATTGTGATTATAGTTAATTATTAGTTTAGGACTGACTCTACATTTCAGTACCACTGTCAACATGAAAAAGTACTGACTGTAACTAGAAATACAAACACTTGACTTCCAGTCAACAAAAATGCCAACCTGTGCAAGCTCTTTTACTTGGAACAATAAATCATTTATTTTGATAGAGGGAAACCCAAATAGAACACTGTATGCTAATTTTCTGATGATATTTCTTTCCTGTTTAAAAAAATAGTTGATGATCAAGTCTCTGAACCCTACTCCAAAAAAGAAGCCCTAGACTTGTGACTCCTTGCAATATTAATAGCTTAGGATGCTCGTACATCTTCCATAAGAAGAGATATAAATGTATTTTCATAATTCTCCAGCTTTCCACATTGAACATTTCTAAAATATACCTTTATCTTGCACTGTAAAAAAAAAAATTCAAGCTAAATCATTTACCCCCCCACCAAACGAGCAACCAAACCATGATTAAAGTAACACTATGCTGTACACCCAGTAGCATCTCACGACAGAGAAAATGAGATAAATTTTAAAAAATAACTTTTTAATCATTTTTGGAGATTCATTCTGCATATTATCTTATTAAAAGCTCTGAAAGTCTTACACTCTGAGAACAAGATGTTCAACCCAGTGTCCCCACATATTTTTGCCAATAGGGCCCTTTTTCTTATTTATTTATGTATTTATTTGGTACAGAGTCCCACTGTGCAGCTCCAACTCACAGTGATTCTCCTGTCTCAACCTCCCCAGTGCTGGGATTACAGGCATGTGCCACCTCGCCTGGTTTCAGAGCCAGCACAGCATTGCAGGAGTTCCAGGCTGGCACAGTATGCAGGGATCAAACTCGGGTCCTTGCTCTTGGCAGGCAGGTCCTTAGACCACCCCAGGCCTTTATAGAATTCAGTATACCATCTCAGGAAGCTAATGTTCCAAGAACATGTCCTGCAAGAGGATTCTCACTCCTCCATCCCGCAGCCAAGTCACTGAGCTCATCAACATCGTCAATACCCAGTGACCAGATCTCTTCCATCAGAAAGACATTAAACACATTCCAGGGTAGACAGAAATGCATGAGTGACTAAAACTCTCCGAGGAGGGGAAATTCCAGCTAGGCCAGAGGCCAACTAGTTTGGCTTGGGAAACAGCTGCAGCAGATTCACATTGATTGCTTTCTCCTATTTGCACAGCTTTGCCCTTGCAAACACCTTGCACATGTGAGGGACAAATAGTCTGAACTGAAGCCAGCTGCATTACAGGACAGGATGCACCAGATGACTGTAAAGATACCCCTTTACATTTCCTAACACAGGAAGGATGTGAAATCAATGTATTTATAGAACCAGTTCCTAAATTCACTTGATCAGTAAATTTCTGTCTGTGTCATCCTGTACAAACGAATAATTTGCCTTAGTAAACTAAAGAAGAATGAGAGCACATATGTGCCAAGAAAACCAATGATATGGCTCTGATCAATGCCAGGGTCCATTTCCAGGCCTTGAACAAGTAAGTAAGGCACAAATTCATCTTGCCCTGCACAAGTCTACCTGGTGATACCCTATTCACCAAGCTTATAAGAAAAATGGAGCCAAACTACAGAAATGAGGCTGAAACCCTACAGTGCGCCTTTTGAAAGGCTTCCTTGAGCATCGTCGAACAGGCCCATATCTAAAATGTCACTAGCCTCTCCTGATACTGAAAAGTAAACAGCATCAGACAAGAGATTTGGCTCTTGTCAGCAATACCAAATCCAGAGCCCCTCCCAGGTCCCTCTGTAAGGGGCTGTACTTCACCAGGATCATCAGAGTTACACATCAGAGCTTGAAAAGTATTACTTTGCAAGAAACAGTCTTCATCCAACATCCTATTTGCTATTGATTAGAGACCTCGTGCTCTATAAAGTTAAAAGCTGCCTGGTAAAGACTGATAAATTACAAATCATTTTTCTGCACTAGACATGCAAGTGATTTCTCTTAGTAGTAAAAGTAATCTTATAAGGATTCAGACCTTATTGCCTATAGGAACATAAATGATTTTATATCTGGCAAGATTCTTTCCTTCAAGGAGTACATATTCTTAATTCCTCAAATACTTCTTTGAACTAGAATTTACTATGCTGTTATTCCTGCATTAATTAATTAATCTCTGACATATATTGAGGGCACATATGTGAATCTTGTTTGTAATTATTCAAAGTTCTCATTCAAAACACATAACTTTTCAATTCCAATAAGATATTGATCTCTTCTAAACAATGTAATGGACATATTGTCTTTTTAAAAAAAAATTACATTGCCCAGGAAATAGTAACTGAGCACATACAATGTAAAATAACACTGGAACTAGCATGGGCTTGTCCCTCAAGCTTAGAATAGTCTAACATAAAATCTCACTTCAAAAACAAGGGCTAGTAACTGAGAGCCTGTATCCTCCACATTGGATTTTCACCTACAGAATATTTTGTTTTAATTTTTAAATCGGAAGGCTTTTAAGCATAATATATATTCTCCAGCTCTCTACAATCGCTCATATTCTTTATGGTCTTATATCAGGCAGTTTTTCGTGTATTTTCTATATGGCAACTGAAGAGCATAAGTTTACAGACCTTCTGCACACACTAACCTACTAAATCCATTTTACTTAGCACTGCCATCAGAAATAGCTGGTCTCAAAATTTTAACACACTGTCAGCAGCCCTTGTTGGAAGTATTTTTGCATATCTATCATGCACAGACCTTGGGCAGCTCTGATGAGTACTACAAGCGTACAGCTGCCAGAACCAGTGGCCTTGTTCATTATGCACCACAGGGCAAATTATTTACATGTGTAACAATGCATTTGAAATACATTTTCAAGCTTCATCCTCAATATCTTCAGACACAAAAGAGTTTCATTTAAATGGCTCTCGGGGCATAGCAACAATTGTCCACATAAAACAGTAGAGATAGCTTCATTGTCAAAACTGAGCATTATTAAAGTGTCAAAATAAATACCATGCAGAAATAGAGCAAAGTGATGCAGTGGTTACAGACAATGTAGCCTGGTCCTTCGGAAAACCAGACCCAGAGGTCCAAAAGTGACTGTGGACAAAATCAAGTTGGCCGGTGCCAATTAGTCATAGTGGAAGTTGTTTTCTTCCTTAGACAGATGGGTTGACAGAATATCACAGGAAGCTGTTAAGTGACTGCTTTCACTGGGCATGACTGTCTCTTTCAGAAGTGCTTAAACTCACTAAGCAAGGAAAAACAGGCATTGTGTAAACAGAGTCATTAATAATAGAAATCTCACCTAGAGGAAAAGAATAATATGGCCTGACTCATTGCTTTGCATAAAGAGTGGTTTCTGTGGTTTTCCATTTGTCCTCGATGGATTTTTCACCTTTAGTGCACCTCATCTCTCATTTTCCTCCAGTGCTTCTTCAAGAAAGTTAATGCAAACAGCTCTGAGGAAATTGAGTGGTAGCGCTTCCATTTCTCACCTGGCCTAGCCAGCCAGCACTCTCCCCAATCACAGGGCTGTGGACCTGCATCTGGAAGGCCTGGACTTAATCTTTTAGTCTTTTCAAGCGAGTCATTAAATTTTCCTCCCAGCTTCATTACATGGCTTGTTTGAGGGTCATTAATATGTATATTATCCAACAGGCTATTCATTCCAGAGGCTTTGAAACTGCCTGGTTAGAATCTAACTGCTTTCTGGACCATCTTCTGGTGGTTTTTCCACTCGTTTTGTTTTGAACTGGGGAATAGGATGTGGTTCTAGAAGTCAGAAGTGGTGTGAACGTCCTGTTGGTGAGATCACCCCAGGCTCAGTGTGCTTCCTCCTGCACACAACCTAGACAATTCTTTCCAAATTTCACTTGAGCCAAACACTAGCCCAAAAAAGTGGCTGGTCTCCAAAATTGGAGAGAATTGGAATTGAGAAAAACTAACTTGGAGGGAGTTGTTAAAGTACTCAATGACAAGGCAATATAAAAGAAGCAACAAGTACCTCAAGTGAAACCAGAGTAAAGCAACCATACACTCAAATTCTTCTTTGCACTTAGAACAGATTGAAAATCTTCTGCATTAGTCTTTTCCAGGTTCACAGCTTTTCCTTTAACTGTCAAAGCCATGCCAAAGCCGGGCATGGTGGTGCATGCTTGTAATCCCAGCACTAGGGAGGCTGAGGCAGGAGGATTGTTGTAAGTTCAAGACCAGCCTGAGCTACAAAATGAGCTTAAGGCCAGCCTGAACTGCATAGTGAGACCCTGTCTCAAAAAGACAAAAAAAAAAAAAAAAGCCATAGCCAGATTGCAGGCAAATTGGCTATCCTGGTGGACAAATAGTTCCCACTCACCTGGCAACAGCTATTTCCCTGATAGCAATGGCCTTCCATTCTGCATCCCAGCCTCCAGCACTGAACACAGAACTCACAGACTCATGAGACAGACTGACCCTAAATCCACTTCTCCTACACATCTGCTTATGTCCATGAATAAAACATGATAATGACCCTCCATTCTCCTTTTTCCTATGCGTACTACATTAAGTTCCTTCAAACAAGTGCTACCTATTGTCTTTTTCCTGCTTCTACTTCCTGGGGCCCAGAATTCATTAGCCACTTTATATCTTTTCAGTTGGATTCCATTTTTCAGAAAGGTCAGTATGTTCCAGAGAAAAGGACAATGAAAGAGGGTGAAAAAAAGCAGAAATGTAACTGAAGATCTAATGAGCTCTACCAGATGGACATGTTTCTAGCTGTTGGAAGTAGGGCAATCAAGGCCAAGGATACTGGAATGATGCTGAGAAATGCAAATCCCAAGCTGGATGCAGTGGCATAGGCCTGTAGACCCACCTACTTGAAGTTGGAGCACAAGGATCATGAGTTCAAGGTCAGCCTGGGTACCAGGCAAAACCCTGTCTTCAAGTTTTTAAACATTAAGAAAAGTGGAAGTTTGGGCCAGATAGCTCAGCAGACTAAAACACCTGCTTAGGCAGAGTTCGTTGGCCAATCCTCACCCCCCACGCCCCCACC
>PVKA01050217.1:0-12841 GCA_004027165.1 Ctenomys sociabilis | reverse complement strand
CCTTCCTTCCTTCCTTCCTTCCTTCCTTCCTTCCTTCCTTCCTTCCTTGCCATGTCCTCAGTATTAGAAGTTGGGCTCTGTTTGTCAACCCCAGGACAACCGAGATGATGGGCAAAAGGAACCTAGCTGAAGTCCTTGTTTTAATTTTATGAAACTTTGTTATTTATTTAAGGCAGTGAAATGGACAGTGGGAAGATTTATCAATAATTTTAGATTCTCTGGTGTTCCAGGTATGTATTTATTTTCTTCTGTTTTTAGGGAAGCGTCTACAGGGTGTTCAGCATCTCACTACTAGATTGGACTAGTAGTGATCCTCCTGTTTGCAGCCTCCTGAGTGCTGGGATTACAGGCGTGCACACCACGCCTAGTCTCAATCACCATCTGAGTGTGCCCCAGGGGCAGGGCCGGCAGGGCAGGCCCAGGGATAGAATCCCCAGCCCCTGTGCCTGCTTGCAGGTGCTTTAATTCGCTGAGCTATTTCAATGTATTTATTGAGGCTATATATTTTCGAAAACAATTTAAAATATCAAGCTTAGGTACAGCTTTGGCATGTAAACATTGCATGTATTGCAGTTTTTGTCTTTACTGGCATCAGAATAAGCAGCTTCTGTTGTATATGTGGGGTTCCCATAGGATGCTGTGAATTTTCTCCCAGTAGCCTTGTTATGTATGCAGTCTCACTAGTTCCATTGCCTGACTTACAAATATCTCTCTTTGATTTCAAAATATGTGCTTAAGCATTGCTGGGTGATGCTAACCATCTGTAATTTTCTTCATTTCTTAATAAAGAAATGACATTAAATGGTCAACAATTAATTGCTTAGCAATGTAAAATTGTCAAGCAAGCTGCTACTTTTCAGAATCAGGGAAAAGATACCTATCCATGTATTTGGTCTATGATTGGGGCAGACTTTTGCCATCCATAGCTCTTCTTAACAGCAATGGGTGCCAGCAGGTTTACGACTCCATCTCTAGAGTTATTGCACCAAGAAATAGTATTTCAATTGTAGCTATCTCTGTAAAATATCTCTATAAAGATTCTCCTTTACTTTGTGCTTCGAAACGTATGTCAACAGACCAGGCCTTCTTATGACCAATGCTGTCAGTGCTGTAGACAGTGAAAGTGTAGGTAGGTATATCAGCTAAGAGTTTTAAAAATTGAAATAGTAAATGAAAACAGTGGATCTGTTGGAAATCATGCCAACATCCAATGTTCAAGCATCTTCCAGTATCTATACATTACCAAGAAATAAGAATTGAGATAACCTATATTATACGTTGGTTTGGTACAGGATTTTAAAAATCCAAGACTGTTATACAAGGCCAAATGCTCTCTCCATTGGTTTGATGATCTGAGTCTTCATTTAGATATGTTTTACAGGTAAGCACTATCTATTCCTGCATGCACTGCATCACTAGCAATGCTTAACACTTTCTTTGTTTTAAGAAATAGTGCATTGTGAACTAATGCAGTTGTATACACATAGGAAAATCATAAATGCAGCAGAGTTAAACCTTTACCGTGCTCAATATTTCCTGTATGCTTCTCAGTGACATTATCTTCAGTAATCAACTTCTGATGTTTCTTAACAAGGTCTACTCATCTGAAGGTTTTTTTCTGTGCTAGTTGTAGCTAACTGTTTTAGACGCTTAGATTTACTCCTTGTGGTAGCCTTGCTTGAAGAGGGCCTGGCTTTCTTAATTCCGAATGCAGCAGCAGTGAGAACAATATTTAGCACTTACGAGCTCTACTTTTGGGTTTCAAAGCACTTTACAAATATCAATTAATTGGCTTGAATGGGAGCGCTGCAGCTGCCGGGAGAAAAGAGTACACAGTGATTGGCTCATTACCATGTACAGCTGTTGAAATGTTTTTCAAAGAAATAATTACAGATCTTCATATATATTTAAAGAAAAAGGAGAAGGGGGAAGGCTACCAAGGGTCTTCTTTAGCAAATGACTTGTGTCTTCCCATTCTCTTTGGAGAGCAGCAGCTTTACTGCAAGCAATTATCCTCCCTTGGGGAAAAAAAAAAGAAGAAGAAGAAGAAAAGCCCCACACCATTCCCTCTCCAAGAAATGCAAGGTTGGAAATCCTCTTTTGAAAAATAATCTCAATCTCCCCACTTTTCAGTTTTGATCCATTTAGGGTTTCTGTTTACCAGTAATTGAGCTGTTGCTGGATTTTGCTTGATGTGGCTTCATTTAACGTCTGATCCAATGTTGGCTTTGTCCAGCTTTAATTATGCATGAAAACAGAACAAGTAGACAATAATTGATAGTGCTTGGTGCCTTGTTTTAGACAGAGTTTTATCACCACAAGGGGACTGAAAGGAACTATCTAGCCTGTCTCCCCAGGAAGAAATACAGACACCCCTGGGCATAGAAGCAGCCTTCTTCGTTTTCCTTTTCAATCTTTTTTTTTTCTCCTCTTCTCTTTTTTCATAATGTGAATCTTCTGGAAACACCGATAAGCTGCTAATTCTATTAATTTTCTTATCAAAATCAGCAAGGTAACTGAAGCTTCCAATCTAGGGATTTATTCTCCTGAGCAAGCCATGCAGAGTGTGCCTTTCACAGTTGGTAATTGGCACTAGAAGGGAAGAGACTTTTAAGGAAGATGCACTCGGCTAACTGTTTCTATTTCAATTGACTATTGAGCAAACAGATGGAGTGTCCTTTCATTGGCTTAAATCATTAAAAATGACAAAGCCAGCAATTCTGCATTTGAATACATGCCCATAGATATCTGTGCATGAGATGCTGACCCCAAGACATTAAAATATGAGCACAATAACATTCCTCTGAGAGATCTGTTATCATAAAACAGCCAAGTGTGGTATGTTAATTGACATGCAAAGGCCAGGATCTCTCACATATATGGTGTGCCTCTTATCATTAGACCAGCCCCAAAGCCTCTGGAAAGGAACAGCTTTCCTTTACGTAGTGAGTTCTGGATTCTTTTGTTTAGGGCAGTTGACTGTATGCACAAGGGGCTCAAGTACTTAAGCATTAAAATCCAACTGAGTATTAAGGTAGGGGCAACATCATTTGGAAAGGAGAGAAGTAGTGCTGAGTTGGGTGCCAGGGGAGAGTGAGGCTGACTGAGGCATAGACATGGAAAGGAGCACGAGTTTCAGGTGGGAAAAGTAGCCAACTTGTTAGGTGTCATTTCAAACATTTGGAAAAGCCCTTCTGTTTCAAATAGTACTTTTGGTAAAATAGAAACTTGAATCTTTACATCTATGTTTTGTCTGTGATCCAAGGCTCCCTTAAAACCACTTTTTCTACAACACTTGCCACCTACCACTTGCAAGCACTCGTGCTCATGCTGCTCTATTTAGATTTACAGTCAAAGCACTAATGCCCCAGTTCACGGATGGTGCTCAGACGATTCACTTTCAGACGTTATGCTTAGTTGCCTGAGAAGTAACTTATCTGATTGAACTTGGTCAGAAAGAGTTCAGCCTGGGATTTGCATCCAGAGCTCGGAGCTATGAAATAGTTTTCTAATCACTGTTTTTCTTCTTCTTGATTTATATTTCTGGAAGACATAATACCTTTGATACTTAAATGGCAAATATAAATTATACTTTGAATTACGCTGTACCCAAACTCTTGAATTAGTTTTTGGTACTTAAAACTTCAAAGAAAACTCATGTTAAAAATTGAATCACTTTTTCTCATGATATATTGCTCAAGAATGATGATATTTTGACAATTTAGAACTTCCCTCCTTACCCTTTGGGGACCCCTCCCCCTCTCTGCCAGAGAAATAAACCGGGGCCCTAGGGTGCTGTTTGCGGTGATGGCGGCTGGCAATGGACTGCAGGATTGTGCACACCATGATTTAGGCATTTGTTTGGGCTTTTAATCTTTTCTCATCTGTACGCACCACCAAAATAAAAACCAGTGAAGTATGTACCCTATAAATCTGCTTGTTCTCTCACTGCCCAGAAATATTTCAGAAAGAACTTGACACTTGTAATCAGGCCTGGGCTTAGGGGCCGATTCCATGTGAGAACGCCCTGCTGCTCCCCTTCCTGAACGGGCTCTCCAATCTCCTCTGCCTTTACCGTTGCAAATAGCAGGAAAGATGGGGAGGTCAGAGGACAGGCACTAGGGATGCGCTGCCCATCTGAAGATGCAAACCCTGTTTAAGAGAGATGAATTTCTGCCTGACTGAGAGTTTGCAGATTAGGAGGGGAGCGCGTCATTGAGAGGGATGATAGTGGGTGTCGTAAATTGGACAGGAGCCAGGAAACTTCCGACTTCACAAGGGGTGCAGCAAAAAGTGATGTGTGCGATAGCAAAAATGCTCTTTGGGAGTGTAGTTGCAAAAGACCTTGAAAATTGTTCACAGATGCTAGAGGCTTGAAAATGACTAAAAAGGTTTTGGGCTAAAGAAAGACTACTTGAGAACTTAAGGGAGAAAAAGTAGGTAATAATTATGGTGGGAAGATTCTGTAGGGTGTTGATGGGAATATAGTATTTGTAATTCAAAAGTGATTTTCAAGGAAAATAGGAGAGCACTGAAGAAGAAAAAGGGGAAAAAGACCAAATTCTATTTGTAATAATAATAATGACTATTTGCAAAACACTCCATGTCTTCATTGTGCTATGCATTTTCCATGTAATATCTCTTAAGATTATTATTTTCAATTTATGCCAAAAAACAATCTAACTCCATTATTTTCCAAGAACATGATGATATATTTATTTATTGTTAGTGGAGTATAGAACACAAAGCATAGGTTGTATGGATAAAAAGAGGAAGGATGTGTAGAACAAAATGTCTGAGTACACTTGTAAGTGGTTTGAATAACAAACTAAGATACTATAAGCTGATCACTAATAGGATAATTTCAAACTATAAAAAGTCTTGGATCTTCTGTGTAAAATTGGAATATAATAGCTGCTATATCCTACACAAATATTTTGAAAGCAAATCAAGACAGGCAAAGTTTCAGTGGGAAGAAAAGCAGTTGCAAAATCAGGTTATGAGTTCAAGGTGACCATGTGCTTGTGTTTCATGAATAAGTGATGTTTCATGAAGCTGCCTTGAATGAAACTAGGGCTCCATCATTCATTTGCTTCCAAGTCTCTATCTGCACCTCCTATGTACAAAGGTGACTTTGACTTCAAAGGGCAATGGGAATTGGATCTCGTATGAAAATGGGACTAGGAAATATACGGTCTTTCAGGAAAAGGTCATTACATCTTGTACAGGAGCTCAAGTTTTATTTTGATTAAATACTTTTTTCAGGGGAATTTACTAGCTAATTACTTCCTCAGGTTCATGGCTGGGTAAGACTTACCTAATCTATGATGCCTGCTGAAGGACTCAGAGGCCTGCCCATTTGTGTGCTTTTATATGAAATTATTAATATTAATAATAATTAACCATGAATGGTAATGAGCATGGGCCAGGTGGCCTTTCCTTATTATGAACAAAACTTCCTTATATTCTTAGTTATTCAAAAGGTAAAGGTGATAATGCAAAGGCAAAGTGACATTTTGAAGTAAATTATTCATCTTGGAGTGAGGCTTAAATAATTTACTCAACATGGGGTGGCCTTCCATTTGTATCAGACTGGAAGCTCTGAATACCATCTGCCAGGTCGGAGGAAAACTTTTACCCTGTTCGTAGCCGTGCTGAGTCTGAGGCTCCCATCCTTCAGACCCTGATGTGTTGATCGCTGGTATTAGTTGGTATCACTTACAATGATTCATTTAAGTTCCTTCCAGATGGAATGTATAACTGATTAGAAATTTCCTGCCAGGCGCAATTGCAGATGATTCATGGACCCATGGCATTTCCTGAGCTCCAGCCCTGCTAGGAAAATGCGAAGAGTGTGCAGTTGGCGAGGCTGACCTTCACGCTGTCTTGGTATCAGCAAATGTTCCTCGTTACTTCTGGTGTATCTGGAGAAAGGACACATTGAGTTCTTTTTTAAAGATTTCTTCAGTGTATTTTACATTCTTTTGCCATCCATCACCTCTGGGTTCGCTCTTCTCCTCTTCCCTCTTTAACTCTAGGAGCATGTCACTATAGAAGGAGTCTGCTCTGCAGTGAGGAAAGAGGCCTCAGGAGTCCCCATTCCTTTCCCAGTAGTACAGGAGGGGTAGAATGGGTGGTCAGGGTAGATCTCTCTCAATGGAAATTTAACCTGGAATGTGTGTGTCACCTAGTTATTAGCATAGCCTCAGACACAGGGGGTAAAGGAACGTAGGCCCTGCAGCAGATCCTCTTGCATCTTTTACTTAATATTCATGTTCTTGGAGAAACCCTTCCTCTAGAAAAGCTGTGCTAGTCACACACATATTTCCATCCCTGTATGCTTGCAGTGCAGCAAGGAGAAAGAGGAAATGTTTGGTAGGATGATAACATTTAGAATCACTATACAGTTTTTCATGTGCATGTTAGGACTCCAACTGCAATAAAGGAACTTTACTTGCTTATGTAAGTGGAAAGCTAAAGGAATGTGGAAACTTTAGGCAAGCCTGGATCCAGATGTGCAACAGCTATCATCCAGTTTCTGCTATTCTCTCCAGCATGATGATAAGATGACCTGTAGTAGCTTTATTAGCTTTACATTGTTTTCGTACTTTTCATAGCTGTGGGGGAAAGAACATCCTACATAGGACAGTGAAATTTGCAGGCTGAATTTAGCAGGTCCTAGTTCTATTCCCATTCCTGAAAACATATTTGAAGCCACCTCCACTTCCATGAAACTTCTGATCTAGTTCCACTTCATGCCCCCTTTCTTTGATTCATTCTTTTCCATGAGTGACATTTCAGAGAGGCAAAGACAACAGACGGGGAACCCTACCATTTAACGGCTACACAAATGTTAGAACTTATACTTTCACCCATGCCCTCTCCTTCTGCTCTGTTGGAAGGAGGGCTCCTCTTTCTATTTAGGCCCAGTGTCATCATCTCTGCTGTTGCTGGCCTTCTAATAACCATTCCTGTTTTCCTTCATGCACATTCTATTGTGTTCTCATACCCAGAGCATTCTTCATCTTATAATAAAATTCTCCATTGGTTCTCCACTCCTTCTCCAGTGACTGCCCTAAAGCTTTCTGTTCTTTAAAACTAAACTTCTTGCAAGTCACAATCCTTTTATCTCCACTTCTTCACTTCTAACTTTGGTCTCAACTAACTCTAGTCTTGCTTTGACCACAGTAGCAAGCCTTATTATGCCCCTTCTGCTTAAAGCTCATAACTGTAAGGATAAAACATAAAATTCCTCAAATGGTGTCAGCAGGCCCTTGCCAGTCTGTTCCCAATGAGATCTCTCACCATTTTCATCTCTGTCCTCATTTCACACCACCATTCTCTTCTTTCAGTTTCTCAGATATTTTATGGCATATTCTCAGTGTGAACCAGCTAGCACATTCAAACTATGACAGAGGTGAGATGATGGGGAGTTTTCATGGGGTAGGGATAGGGTTAAAGGGGCTCAAAAAGAGAAATGAAGATTCTCTGGACCCTCACTCCAGCCAGCATGCAGGCCCAGCATGTGAGTGGAACTTCCTCCATCAGACAGGCTGGGTGTGGGACCCTGCAGCAGAACTCTCCGCAGAAAGGCTAGAGGCAAGACCCACACAGCTGATTCAGGAGCAGAACATCTTGTCAGAGTGGCACAGAGGGTTCAACTCCAAGGGCTGCCGCAGGGAGAAGTGGAGCACAGCATCCAGACCCAAGCCACACCCACCTGTACAAGTTTGAACTTGGTAGATACAGACCTGGTGTTAAGGTAATAACTCTATCTAAGCTCTACACCAAAGGTCAGAAGATAGTGCTATACAAAAGGAGCAAAATGCATTCTCAGGCCCCGAGCCCACTTAGAACAAATGCGTGAGACAATAGCATAGAAGAAATTGGAAATCATGCACACACCTGAAATCTCTGAAATGATAGCATCTGAAGTAAAGAAACAACTGCAGAAAGGTATAGAGGAAATCAGATCAGAGATAATTTCTGAAGTAAAAAAGGAAATGATAGCTATAATGAAAGAAGTACTAGGTGATTCTAAAGAAGACACTGATAAAAAGAAGTAAAGGAGAATAGAAAAATGATGGAATTCTTGAATGAGCAACATAGGAAAGAAATGGAATGTGTGAAGCAGATCCAAAGTATTATACAGGAAATTAAAACAATCACAAGCTGGCAAAGCTGTTTGAATGAAAGTGAAAATAGACTTTCGGACTTTGAAGACACCATTGCAGCTAGTGAAAATGTAAGAGAAGATCTCTTAAAAACAACTAGATGCAGGAAAATATAATTCAACACCTGAAAGGTGATGCAAAGATGAACAAGTGAGACTAATAGGTATCAATGAGAAAGAAGGAGTCAATACAAATGATATAAAAAAAATATGGACAGATATAATAGCAGGAAACTTCCCAAATATGGGGAAACAATCTGACATTCAGATAACCAAAACATATAGAAATCCAAATAACATCAACCCAGGGCCAGCCAAATAGCTCAGCAGATTAAAGCGCCTGCAAGCAGGTGTAGGGGCTGAGGTTTCCTTGTTTTGGCCCTGTCCCCAGGGCATCCTGCGAGGGCAATTAAGACTGGGTGTGGTGGCACAGGTCTGTAATCCCAACTCTTGGGAGGCTGTAAACAGGTGGATCACTATGAGTCCTAACCAGTAACGAGACCCTGAACACATTGTAGACCCTTCCCTAAAAATACAACGAAACAAAACAACACAAAAAACAACCCAATTAAAGCCATACACTGACATATAATAATCAAGATCCTAGAAATTCAGCACAGGAACAGTATACTAAAAGCTGCTAAAGAAAAGAAACATCACATTTAAAGAAAAACCCACCAGAATAATGGCAGATTTCTCTTCACAAATCATAAAGTCAAGAAGAGCATGGGGCAGAATACTTCAAATCCTCTGAAAACAACCAACCCAGACTGATACACCCTGCAAAACTCTCTTTCAAGTTTAATGGGGAAGTGAAATACTTCCATGACAAAGAACAACTAAAAAATTTCATGACAACAAAGCCAACCTACACAGACTAATAAAAGATATTCTAGAGAGGAATCAAAATTCCCACAACTCCATGAATGAGAATGGAAAGAACCCACTAAATAGGGCAAACAATTAAATGCAGGAGAAAAGGTGGTGTACAACAGCAGTCTTTCAATTATTCTTTTGTATAGAGCAGCAAAATGTTTCCATCAGCATACGCTACAAATGGACTTCTCCTGCACCCTGTGGGTCATGATTCTGTCTGGGTCTACAGGTGGATATCAAGGAAAGAGCAGTAGCTCAGTCCCACAGTGACACCTGGTCACCAGTAAGCATGATGGACACGGTCCACGTCTACCACGTACGAGAACGTTGTGTGATATCCTATCCCCAGACAGTTAGAAGTGCTGCTCGGATATTTGCCATTCCATTACTTTTGTTATGTTTTGTTCTTAGTAATTCTTTATTATCATGAAAACTTTTTCTTAGTCAATATTTTTGTCTATATTAATCTAATCAAATACTGTGTGAGTACTCTGAATTGAGCACAGATCCCTTCACTACATTCTGGCCTCTTAGTTGGCCTCACAATTTAATTTTAATTTTTGAATATTACTTTGACATATTTAGTTTAATTTTGAATTAATTAATATTTAATTTTCTGAATATTGTTTAATTTTAATTTTTGTTTTATTATACTATACTATATCTATTATACTGTTTCTTTGACTTATAATATACTTGTAAGATATGGTATGATATTTTCTCCTAGTATTAGAAACTACAAAGTGTTTTTCCATTTTCTATTGACTTTATATTAGTTCTTCCTTCTCTTACACACACACACACACACACACACACACACACGAAAAAATATGTATATATAACCTGACATAAGTTTGATACTGTTTTATGGAAATCTTCAATGACCTTTTAAATGGGTTCGTCTAATATTATATTTTACATAGCCCTGCATAGCTACCAGCTTGAGAGCTCTTTATTTGTTATCCAGGACCATACAGCTACTTCTCTTACCTTCTGGATTATGCTCTTTGTTATTTCCTATATGCTATGTCTGGAGGTATTAGAATAATTTGAGTTTGTATAACTGGAAAATGTTTTACTTTTAGTTCTCAAACGTATGTTTGCTAAGCAGAAAATTCAATGAAGACAGATCTTTTTATTTTTTCAGTCCTTTGAATAAATAACTCTAGTTTCTTACCCACTTGCTTTTTTTTTTTCTAATGTGGAATAAGGTGCTAATTAATTTTGTTCTTCCATGGCTAAAATCTTTTTCTATGTATATTCTTTAATGATTTTTTTCTTTTACAATTAGTTTGGACAATTTCAGTTTTGTATATCTTGGTATGATTTTATTCAGATTTCATGTACAAAGGGTCATTTTTCTTGGAAATGAGGTGCTATAATTTTAAATCAGAAATTTTAAATCTTTAAATACTTATTACCCTCCCCCTTCTCCTTTGAGAATTCTAATTATATGAATATAAGTTTGTTGATTTTGGTACAGAGAGAACTATTATATGAGCGAACTATAAACCCTTCATGTTTATTTTAGTTTAATTTTAGATAATTTTTATTGTTATATTCATTTAAATTTGTAAATAATTTTTTTTACAATGTGTAAAAAATTATTCATCTCATGTTAGGTACTGATATTTTTCTAAAATTCACTGTCTATATCTTATATTTTTCACATTTTGATATTTGTCTACAATTTTTAATTTGCTATATAATTATTATTTATTTTCAATAAAGTTAATAATGCAAGCTTCCCAAGGCTGGGATTATGGGTTCACACCACCATGCATTGTGGGTTCAGGGTGTGGCTGGCATGGCATGTGGCACCCGGGATCGAACCCTGTCCCTTGTGCTTGCCAGGCAGGCACTTAGACCGCTGAGGCATTTCCCCAGCTTCCCACACTATTTTGTATCTGAATTTTGGGTGATTACTATACAATCCTAAAATTATAGGTCTTGTAAATTGTTTCCCTTATAAGCCCTGACTACAACACTTTCTAGCTGGAGTGTCGCTTCATGCAAATAGGGTCTCATCTATCATAACGCCAATGTCAGCTAGGGAGAAAGCCAGGAGAGTAGGTACTTTACATGATTACTATATCAACCATTGTTAATCAGCTATTCTGGGCCTGAAAGTATGTAACATATGTACTGTTATATGTTGCCCTGTTTCTTTGTTTCTGATTGTTGTTCTTGCTTTGCTTTTACTTTTCAAAAATAAAATAAAATTAAAAATAAAAAACAATTGCTAAAATAATCCTAAATCAGAGGTTAAAGGATCTGGTTGATATAAAGTTTTGCCTTGTGGGGTTGTGTACAGGGCAGAAAAGGGTAGAAAATGGGTCAGGAAGGACAGCAAATAGTTTCTTGGTCCTCAATATGGCAGCATTGCCGTCCCCTCCTCAGTCTGGATGCCCTTGAGTGCTGACCCTCTTTCACAGATCCTTTTTCATCCTTTGACCCTCAATTCATGTGTCCTGAAGGAAGGTCAAATTCCAGTATTGTACCATGGCACAGCTGGCTGCTGGAGTAAGGGTTCCCCCTCTCCACTTCCAGGAGGAACGACTTCATCTGAGTGCTGCCAAAGCAATGGTCCTTTCCCTTTGCTGAGATTGGTGAAGCTCAAAGGTGGGCTTGAGGGTGGCCGCGGAGCTCCTATGAGCACCTGCAGCTCTTGAGCGTCTAAACGCTGCCTCTGCATGGCACAGTCCACCCAGATCTGCTAGCCCCAAGGTGCAGGGGACGCTGTCCATGGAGGAAAGGCTGAACGCTGCCTTTCCCAAGACCGCTGTGCTCCTCACTCTGGGCCTCTACATACTCGGTGGCTGCAGCCCCGAGGGCACTGTCTGCTCAGAAATGCCCGTCAGCACAAGGGCCTGGAGAGGTTGCTGTCGGCACCCTGGCACGCTCTGCGGCTCCACACCTTTCCATTGCCATCAAGGAACCCAGTTAGCCCACTTAGGAATTCCAGCTCTTGTTACGCTCCCCATGGATTCTCCGGCCAGACGCCCGTGCAGCCAGGCGAGCCTGATGGGCGCTGTCTACACCACAGGGAACCTTCAGTTCACAGCTGGTGAACAGCACTGACAGATTTTGTAGGGAGACATCATTCTCGCAATGGGTGAAGTCCCCCGAGGATGGCAGGTGCACCCCTCAGCCAGATGATCCTGGGCTTCTACCAGCCTGGCCTCTAGCAGAAGCTCCTCAGCCTTAGGGCCATAGTGCTATGCCATTGAGCTCTGTCCCCCGCTTTTTAAAAAACTATTTTTATTTAGAGACATGTTCACACTAAGTTGCCCAGCCAGTCTTGAATTTTTTTAGTGTTTTATTCTTCCTTCTTTTTTATTAGTAGGTTCGCTGTACATAATAACTACACTCTACACTCATCTATTTTACTTCTCTCTTTCCACCTTGCCACTTTCTCATTCTTATCCCTGGACACCCTCCCAGTTCCACAAAGGAACGTCTCTCTGTATTACTATCCATATAATTCTATGTATATATTTTGCTATTTAATTTATTTATAATTGAGCTTCTTTCACATAACAGAAACTGCAATATTTCAACTCATGTGTGTGATTTATTTCACCTAACATTATGGTCTGAAGGTGCATCTGTTTTCTACAAATGCCACAAGTGTGTCCTCATTTAGGGAGCAGCAGTGTTGCACTGTGTGTAAATACCACATTTTCTTTTTCTTTTCTTTTTTTTTTTTGTCTTTTTGAGACAGGGTCTCACTATGCAGTTCAGGCTGGCCTTAAGCTCACTTTGTAGCTCAGGCTGGTCTCGAACTCACAA
>PVKA01050216.1:0-12843 GCA_004027165.1 Ctenomys sociabilis | reverse complement strand
TAGCAGATATCTCTTATCAGTGAATTGAGTGTAGTTGCTTACTTATCTTTTTTTTTATACCTGAATTATATCAAAAATTCAATAATTATTTACCGAGCGGATGACCATAGTACTAAAAGGTGACATAAAATCCTATCCAACCACAATTAGTGCAGATCTTGCCTCTCATAGAATTATGTAGAAGCACAGCGTTATCTATTCCAACTGTACTGTCTATACACACACATCATGATTTTTTCTTTCTACAGCCCTTCCTTTGTCTACACCTGTCAAAAGTGGGCACTCCATTGACATTCAACTAACTTAGGTGCTTGAACTCGACACCACAATCCAACACAGTCCAGCATTCTGCAACCATAGTGAGTTATTCAAAGAAATTGTCGACCATATCCATTTACAGCTCAGCTTAATGTAATGGGCTTACGATGTATACTTCATTTTTATACTTTTCTGCTGGATGGTTAAGACCTAGGTAGATCAAGACTTATATACCAACACAAGAACTTTATATTTCCTATGTAGTCATTGAAGTCCTCTCAGGGTTTATCTTGTAGTCCTGTACATTATTCTGTAGTTCCATTGTCTGTGTCATCCTTCTGGATGAGTCACGGCCAATGCTTAACCAGATTGCTCTCTGGGAGAGCCTGAGAGAAAGTTTTCTCTTCATGTGATTCTCCCCAGGCACACTTTAGAACTTCAATCTCTCCATAAAGAATGGCTATCATAAGGAAATCAACCAACAATAAATGTTGGAGAGGTTGTGGGGAAAAGGGAACACTTCTCCACTGCTGGTGGGAATGTAGACTGGTACAACCATTGTGGAGGTCAGTGTGGAGACTCCTCAAAAGAGTAGGACTAGAAATCCCATTCAAGCCGGCTATCCCCCTACTGGGAATTTTCCCAAAGGATCTGAAAACATTGTATCATAGTGATATATGTGTTCCTATGTTTATAGCAGCGTAATGTGTGATAGAAAAATCTTGGACACAACCAAGATGTCCATCACATGAGGAATGGTTGAAAAAGATGTGGTATTTCTATATAATGGAGTATTACTCAGCTATTAAGAATGATAAGTTTGAAGCATTTATACTGAAGTGGATGCCACTTGAACATATACTGGTAAGTGAAATAAACCAGACACACATGTGTAAATATCGTATAGTCTCCCTAGTATAACAAGCGCAAAGCAGAAATACAAAAGGAAACGTTCAACAAGTAAAGTCACTTGAGTCAGATAAGGCAAAGTGAATGGCATATGCTGCAGGATACTAATCAGCTTTTCTTCTGGATGGTTAACAACCTAAGATCACAAGTCAGAGTTGGAGAAATAGAAGAGCCACAAGGCCAGCCACCATTTTGGCCCTAGCCTTTCAAGGTCAGCGAAGACTCAGGACATAGGAGAACCTGTACTGCAACTTCATGAAACTCAGGTGAGCTCCAAGTTTTCTGAACAAGGAGAGCCACAGAGGAAAGAGATTGAAATTCTATTGTTTCTATTCTGTGAGCGTAAAGGTTCTTGAAGTAACTATTGATAATCTGAATTTCCACTGGGTCTGTGGTGATTTCACCCTTTTCATTCCTTATCGCTGTATTTGAATTTTCTTTTGCCTCTTTTTGATGAGGTTGGCAAGAGGCTTATCAACTTTATTTAGTTTTTCAAAGAACCAACTTTTTGATTTGTGGATTCTTTGAACTGTTTTCTTCACCTCAATTGAATTAATTTCTGCTCTAATCTTTATGATTTCTTCCCGTCTTTGCGCTCTGGATTTTGTTTGTTGTTCTTTTTCTAGTTGTCAGAGGTGCAACATTAGGGTGCTAATTTGTTCCCTTTCTGTTTTCCTAATGTGTGAGTTCATAGCTGTGATTTTCCCTCTAAGAACTGCTTTCATTACATCCCATAAATTCTGGTGAGTTTTGCTTGAATTTTCAGTGAATTGCAGATATTGTTGAATTTCTTGTTGAATTTCTTCTGCAACCCATTGATTGCTGAGTAAGGTGTTGTTTAGTTTCCATGAGTTTAGTGGGTTTTTCTTGTTTAGCTTTTCATTTATTTCCAAGTTTGTATTACTATAATCAACTACTCTACATGATACAATATGGTAAGAAATCAAACCACATTTTTCATTGACTAAGAGAATTAAGGTGATAGAGTTTAGTTTGTTTTGTTCTTAAACTTGTATTGTAAAAGGTATTTTGTGGTATATTATTTTCTGATTCAAATGACTAAGCTTTGTATAGTCATAATATATATAGACCGAATATCATTAGTACTTAAGAATCAATATCAGAGTATTTCTGGTAACTTTATTTAAATCATATCTGTAAGGAACAAATCAGTTAAGAAATGTTTCTAAGTGTGAATCAGTTACTTTGAGCATTGCTGATGGATATCTAGACTGATTCCAGAGTTCAGTTATTGTGAATATTGTTGCTACATACATGGGTACACATATATTTCTATAGTATTGTGCCTTTAACTCTTGCTTTCTGTTTCCTGTACACTTCTTCCAATTTAATCAATAATAAATGAAAAAATTAAAGAATATTCAAAAAATGATATCTTAATTTACTTTGGGAATTCAATGTTAAGAAAATACATGTCATTCACAACAAAATGCCTCTTAATACATAACATGTTCTTAACTCTCAAGAGAAATATAGCTACGCTAAATGGAATTATTATTCCTAATTTTTGAGGAATCTCCATACTAATTTCCAGAGTGATTATACTAGTTTACATCCATAACAGTCAGAGATAGGTTGTTCCATTGTAGTTAGAGAAGCTGTATTTGGAGAAGTCTTTAAAGGACCTTTTCGTATTTGATGCTAGTCTGAATATTGTAGCTAATTGAATTCAGCAAAATAAGCCTCTATTGTCCAATAGTCCATAATAGTAGTGAGTTATCGGCACAATTGGCAATTGTCCCAAGTTGTTGACTTCATCCTTTTACAGCTCAGCATATTAAGATAGTTTTACTCTTTATATCGCATGGTTACACTTTTCTGCTGGATGATTAAGACCAAGTTAAAGCAAGATTTATAAAACTAAAACTGTAACTTTTGTATCTGACAAGTTCAGTCAAATCCCCTCAGGATTAACCCTGAAACCCTGTACCAGTTTGTAGATCTTTTGTGAGTGTCTGCCATGTAGATGAGTCATGGCCATTGCTTGACCAATTTGTTCTCTGTGAAAGCCTGAAAGAATTTTTTCTTTCTAGGTGAGTCTTCTTAGGCACACTATACATCATTGATCACTTTCCTCTGTGGCCTCATAATCTTCTTGATCAGAAAACTTGGGACACCATTTTGTTACAGGATGTCACAGCAGAAGGTTCTCTTGTGTCCTGAGTCCTCACTGACCTTGAAGGGCTAGGGCCAAAGAATTTAGTATCTTTTTAGCCTATTTACCTGTCAATTTTTGGTTTGCATACCTTAGTTAAACATACAGAAGAGAAGTTTGATGATAGAAATCTTCCCCTTTCCCATATCTTTCTCCACATTTGTTATTTTTTCTGTTCTTGATGATACCCATTCTGACTGGGATAAAATAGAAACTTAGAGATACTTTGATGTGTGTGTCTCTGATGGTTAAAAAAATGAATATTTTATTCTTTTCCCTATTGGCCATTTGTACTTCTTTGGAGAGCTTTCTATTAAGTTCATTTGCCCATTTTTTACAGGATCATTTGTTAGGGGTATCAGTTTTTAGAGTTCTTTGCATTTTATAAATTTAGTCCTTTGTCAGAAGAGTAGTTGGCAAAATATTCTCACCTTCTTTAAATTGATTTTTCACTTGACAGATTGTTTCCTTTGCTACGAAAAAATTTTTAGTTTAATATCTCATTTGTTGATGCTTGGCATTATTTCTTAAGCTATTGAAGCTCTGTTTAGGAGATTCTTGCTCATGCTATTGCTTCAAGGATTTCATTCACATTATCTTACAGAAGTTTCAGTTCTTTTTTAGATCTAGGTCTTTGATTCATTTTGAATTTGTTTGAGTTCAGGGTGAGAGGTATATGTCTAGTTTCATTCTCCTGAACTTGGACAATCAATTTTCCAAAAGTTATTTGTTAAAGAGGCTTTTCCCAACCTATGATTTTGGTTCCTTTGTCAAGAATTAGATGGCAAAGTGTGAATAGGATTGTTTCTGTGCTTTGTGGTGCATACATTGTGTATATACCCATTTTTTTATGCCAGTACCATTTTGTTTTTCTTCCTGCAGTTTTATAGTGTAATTAAAAATCTGGTACTGTGATACCTCTCCTTCTTTGATTTTTTTTCCTTGATTGTTTAGATTTTCCAGATCTCTTGGGTTTTTTTTTCCCTTGATTGTTTAGGTTTTCTGGATCTCATATGAACTTTGGGGTTATTTTTGTAATTCTGTGAATAATTTTATTGGTATTTTAACAGAGATCATATTAATGTCTATATTACTTTTGGTAATATGGCCATTTTAATTATATTTTGCAGTACCAGGGATTGAATCAGGACCCCGTGCTTGCCTGGCAAGTGCTTATTCTACTGAGCTATCTCCCTGGCATCCATTTAAATAATTTTTTATGTATCTAGGAACTGGAAATGTCTTCCCATTTTCTAATGCCCTTGTCGGTCTTTCTGGTTAGTTTGACTTCTAGGTATTTAATTTTTCAAAACTATCATGAATGAAATTATGTTCTGGAATTTTGTTCTCCATGGTTTCATTATTTATGTGTAAGAACTCTGTTGATTTATTTTGTGTGTTAATTTTGTACCCTCTCAGACTCAGCATATATCCCCACTAAAATCCAAACTCAGGAAGCATTCAGACTTAGAAGTTAATAGCCTGTGCATAATTAAATTTAATAGCTCATTTATGAAGAGTCTTCCCAAAAGCCTTTGTGAGAGTGAGCAATATGGCAAGATTTTTTTTTTTTTGAGTGACACAGCCATTTAATCTGATGGATGCTACTTTAGGATTTGTTGTCTATTCTCTACATAAATTTCTGGCTCCTTAAATTGATGTATGATATATATTTTCATTTAAGAGCAGTAATTTTCTTATTCTTTGACACCTGTGTTTTGTAAATGGTGGTAGTGTGTAGTCTATAGAAGGATGAATGTATATGTGTCAAATATCTTGGTTGAGTCTTCGTATGTGCTGTAATATCCTAGTTAAATCACTTACCATGCAAGCACCGGCCTCTGAATCATGCCCAAATCTCAAGACTAATATCAATAGATGTTTTCTAATTACAAAGTCAGACTACTGACTTATTTTATGGTACATCAATTTTGATTTTCTGAAATTGGGAAAAGTTTGGATGCCAGGATAAGTACCATGTGCTTTATGTAATTGAAAACAAGTAAATTACTTTTATAGGTTGGTGGAATAATAAGAACATTTGGTTATTTCTATTTTTAGAGACAAGTATATTCTTAGTTCAAGAAGCTTTTGGTCATGTAGTGCATGCAGATTATTTGATTATTATACTTTGAAATAAAAATGTTAGTTTTGGACATAAGGTTGAACTTAATCCACTTTAATCTTCCAGTCCCCACCAGGAGGTATTTTGGTAGGTTTTAATGAAGTATTTATGCAAATGAATTGCTCATGGGCCCTAGATGTTTTTGATAATATTTTGTCAATCCAGTGTGTTTACAGTTGGGATATAGCCTCATGTTCCATTTCAGAGAGGAATTAAAATGATTCTCTGAGGCTTTATGGCATTTTGATGAGTGTTAAGGAGTTCAGGCAAATACATCAGAAAAAAAAATTCTTTGAAGTTTTTTTGACTCCCCTCTCTTTCTATGATAATATTCCTGTATTTAGAGCCTGACTTGCTGTAAGTGACAATCTGCCAAGCAGAACATTTCTAACACTTTTATTCTGTGGTTTTGGAACTCAGAATGTAACTTTGAGGTGGAATTTATGTTGATATTTTAGGATGTCAGTATTTTGTGATATTAGGAAAGCTTCAAATTTTTCCTCATTCATAAACATTGTAAGATTGAGACTATGTTTATATTAATAAGTAGGGAAGGGAAAGGAAAGAAAATTCTGGTTGGAATAAATAATGACTAAAATTGAAATGAGCTCTTATATAACGAAGCACACAGGGAAGGGTCTACA
Source organism: Ctenomys sociabilis (assembly GCA_004027165.1). Classification (NCBI taxonomy): domain Eukaryota; kingdom Metazoa; phylum Chordata; class Mammalia; order Rodentia; family Ctenomyidae; genus Ctenomys; species Ctenomys sociabilis. The sequence continues at coordinate 6,731 of PVKA01050216.1, read as the reverse complement.
GGGTGTTCAAGGTCTCAGTACTAGATAAGACTCATAGTGACCTGTTTACAGTCTCCATTTTCATAAACATAGATAGTTATGTGTGTCATATTGTAGGATGGTTTGATACTTCGTGTCTTAGTTACTTGTCTCACTGCTAAGACATAATATCCCATGCGCACAAGTTAGGGCAGAAAAAGTTTATTTAGCTCACAGTTTGTGGAGATTTCAGTCTGCAATCGGCTATCTCCAAGGCAAGGAGGCATATGGCAGGCGGCCAAAAGTTTATGGCAGTAGAAGACAGCCAAAGCAGCCAACAGTGGAGAGAGAGACAGAGAGAGACAGACAGACAGAGAGAGAGAGAGACAGAATGAGACAGAGTGGGACAGAGACAGAGATAGAGACAGAGGATATTATTTTTTCTTTGTAGTGTATATAGGCTACTCACCCTTTGGCATCTGTAACATTCACTTTCTTTAACCAGTATGAGAAAATGAATCAATCACAACTTTAGAAGCCTGCCCCCATGACTGCATGAGGCTTTTGTGGTGGTGGTGGGACATGTAGACCCAAACCATTACATCTGGCATCTATAATTTATTATAGTTGTTAGGAGAAACTGATAGCTGGATGAAAAAGACCAGTGCTCACATCTTCCATAGACAAGAATAAAAATAACAAATAAATGGATAAATTTCATGGGAGAGCATTGGTACTGAGAAGGAGGAAGGCAGGGAACTTTCTGTAAGAGAGATCTGGTATGGTGGCATACAGAGAGGAACAGAGTATCCTGGTAACAATAATCCATTTAGAGGCACTTCCCAACAGAGGAGTGCCAAAGGATACAGTTAGGAGAAAGAGGTAACAGATATGCAAGCTCAACAACCAATATAGTTTATTTGGAGCAAACACGGGAGTTAACTGTTGGTATGAGGACCAAGTTGTCTCATCTCTTAAAGACTTGACTTAAGGTTTTTGTAGGGTTAAGGGAGGGGTTTCAAAGAGAGAGTTGAAATTGGGTTGGTATGGTTCTTTAAGCAGGAAGCTAATAGTCTGTGTACTGTTGGTAAGTCAAATTAAGGAAGCAGGCATGACTGACCTTCAGCCTAGGAACAGTGGGAACTGACCAATATTGAATCCTAAGGGACCTAATAAGTAGTGTGCATTTTTGAATGCAGCTTAATCTAAAGGTGCTGGTCTGATTCCTTCAGACACCACTGTGGAATTCTATTCTCACAGGTATGAGACAAACAAGGGCAGCCGTAAGGGGTCTGCATGAAAGTTTCATCTCAGAAAAGGAACTCACATTGCCTCATCCTCAACCACCAGTGCTTGACAAAGAAGCTGTTGTTAGGATCCATGGTGTCACAAGGATTAGAAGATCAGCATATATACATTCCTGAAGCTTTTTGAACCTTCTACCATGCAGTCACAAAAGGCTGTGACCTGATGAACCCGGCTAGACCCAGCAATGAGACTGCCATCCCAATGCCTGAATTTATTTGTCTACATTGCTGAGACCAAATGATTAACTATAGCTGAGTGGTACTATTTCCAAGATCTGTGATAATAACTCATTGGGATTTAGAGCATAGTACATCCTCTTTCTATGACCAGTGCCCCTTAATATGTGCCAGCAGTGAGACCAAGAACGAGCTTTATGCACTCTGTGTATGCCACTTCTGAGCCTGGGAGTGAGTCTTCTCTGCCTTGTGACCCCACTGTCCTGGTCCAGGTTCCTGTTGACTGAGTAACTAGAGGCAACCTTCTTCAGCTACTGCTTCTGCTGGTGCTCGTTTCTGTGTGGGAATTCATGAACAAAGAGCTCATTTAGAGGAAAGATAAAATTGAAAAACATGGCAACAGTCCCAGCTGAAATAATTCAGCTCACTGAATCCCACCCCCCTCATAGGTGAGAGCAGGTGACCTAAGGGAATGCCACCCACACATTGGGATCTGACCGGGGTACACATGATGGACAGATGGGACTACAGGAATGGAACTTTAGTTGATGAATTTAATTTTTTCCATGATTCTGCTTGCAAACTGAAATTGAGAATTGAATCAAATTCCATGGTTAAGTTCAATGTTGACCTGTGTAGGGAAATTTGATTTGGTTCTCACCCATTTCATTTTGTGACCAGAATCATGGAAATGATTAAGTTTTTGAACCATTTTGATGGGAAGTGGATTGAATCTGCACATCCCCTTTGGTAATATGGCCACTTGACAAAATTGATTCTGCTACTTCACGAGTATGTGAAGTCTTTTCATCTTCTGTTGTCTTCTTCAATTTCTTTCTTCAGCATTCTAAAGTTTCCAGTGTAAAGGTTTTTCACCTTGTTTAGATTGATCTTAGATATTTTACTTCATTTGAACGTTTGTGAATGGAATGATTTTCCTAGTTTATTTCCCAGGTAGTCTGTTATTGGAATATAGTAAAGCTATTAATTTCTTAATTTTGATTTGTGTATCTCATTACATTGCTGAATCATTAATCAACTCTAAAAGTTTGATAGATCTTTTATTATTTATTTATTTTTTAATTTTATGTATTTGATACAGGGTCTCATTATGCAGCAGGTAGTGATCCTTCTATTTTCAGCCTCCCCAGCACTGGGCTTACAGGCATGTGCCACCACACCTGGACTTGGTCGCTGGCTCAGTACACCCCAGGGGTAGGGCCAGCGTGGTATGTGGGACTGGGGATCTAACCTTGGTCTCTGCTCTTGCTAAAGCAGGCAGTTAGTTCACTGGGCTATCTCACTGGCCCTTTGAGTTTTGATAGATCTTTAGGGAGACAGAACATTTAGAATATTTGTTTAGGCAAGCATTTTTAGTTTTGGTTAAGATTCTACAAATTGAAGCACCAAACCAAAACTATGCAGATGGAACTTCATTAAGCTATTGAGGTTTGCACAATAAATGAAACAATCAAGAGTGTGAAGAGACAGCCTGTTGAATGAGAGGAAATATTTGCAAACTATTAGTCTACACAGATAAATATTCAGAGTATAAGGAACTCAAAAAATCAACAAAGACCAACCAAAAGCAACAAAAACAAATAAGTTGTTTAAAGACAGTCAAGTAATTTAAATGTTTAATTCTCAAAAGAAGAAATGATCAACAAATACATGAAAAATACATCATTAGTCATCAAGGCCAAGGTATGATGTCATTTCACATCACTTGGAATGGCTACAATCAAATTGACAGAGAATAGCAAATGCTAAAAAGAATATTGGGAAAAGGGTACTTATACTATTGGCAAGAGTATAAATTAGTGCTGAGGAGACCCTAGGATATTGCAGGTGCCAGAAACATTGAATGCATTAGAGGAACGCTGAAGGCAGTAAGCAGAGCCAGTCTACGAGAGATCATTGGGATGCAACCCACAAAACAGTGGTGAGTCTGCTCAAGCTCTTTGGAGTTCACATTGTAACGACAACCTACTCTAGAGGTAAGGTTAGGGTTAATCATGCACTGCAGAATTTAATGTTTGCCCTACTGGTTTTTGATTTTCCTTTGGTCTGATTCCCTACTTCTCACTTTTGGAATGGAACTGTTGCCATTTTATGTTGTAAATGTTTAACCTTTTTTAAAAATTTTTACAGAGACTCATGAGTTATGGGTTGTGTTACGGGTCATGTGTTTGTCCCCCAGAAGCCTCATGCAATCATGGGGCAGACTTCTAGAGTTTGTGGTTAACTCATGATCCACTGGAATTATGGGTGTGAGTTCTGCTAGGATTATGGGTGTGAGTACTCCCAGCCCGGGTCAGATAACCTGAATGCAACTTAAGGGAGACAGACTTCTTCACTTCTTCTCTGTATCCATTTCCTCTGCTACTCCTCCCTTTTGCTTTTGCTGCCTTCCACCACCATGAACTGATGCCTTCTGCCATGTTTCAGTCTACTTTGGAGCCAGCAGAGTATGGACTGAAACCTGTAATGTGAGCTAAATAAACCTTTATTCCTTCACTGTGAGGGTCAGAAATTTCTCCCAGTAACAAGAGAAGAGTAACTGAAACAACAGCTAAGACAGAGGAGACTCCTGGACTTTGACTTTTTAGCAATGTTGGAATTGTTAAGACTTTAAAACTGTTAAGACTTTTCAGCTTGTTGGAACTTTTGTGCCTTTAGAGATGGACTAAATGTGTTATGCTCAATGGGATGGACATGAACCTTTTGGGGTCTATGGGGTGAAATATAAAGGTGTATATCTAAAATATACCTCCAAAGTATTACACATACAGAGGTAGAGCTTTTGAAAGTTTATTGCATCACAGGTACTAATCTTGTTAATGGAGTAGATAAATTTGTAGGTGAAAGTTTTGTCCATTTTTGGACATGTGGCTTGTTCAAAAGATCTTGGCCACTGGAAGCATTATCTCGAACGGTGGCTCCTCACTTCTGCCCCAATATTTCCTGGCTTTCTTCTGCTGGACAATTCTATCATGCCATTTCTGCCTTGGATTAAACTATCTGAAAATAGGAGCTGAAATAAAATCCTTTTAGTTTCCAGTGTCAGGTAATTTTTTTCCCCAATGACAAATGTGACTAATACAGCATTTACCAAAATTTAATCTTATTCAAATACTAAGGAGTTCCAATACCCAAAGGTGGACAAGTTCAATTTCATACAATGAATAGTTGCTGTATGAATAATTAAATTGCTTAAGGATTATTGTATCTATTTTATTTTATTTTTTTTTACTGGAAATCAAGCTTAGGACCCTGTGCTTGTCAGGCAGGTGCTTCACCACTGAGATATATTCCTGGCTATTTTTGATACTGCAGTTTCCCTTGGATGATCAATGTTCCTGGCTTTTTCAAATTTCTGTGGTTTCTACTGCATGTTAAGCTTCTCACTCTCTGCTTCACACACTGCTCTCTCAGGGGCACACTGCCTGGCCTCCCATGCCTTCTGAAATCAAGGTGGGAACCTTCTTAATCTCACAGTTCTTTCATTCTGCTTGTGCCTAAAGCCAGCACCATGTGGATGATGCCAAGGTCTGCTGCCAGATGGTGCAATTGTCAGGCTTTCTCCTCTCTTGGCAGTAGGGGTTGAATACCTTGATTGCTGATCCTGATTCTAAGAAACAAATTTTCTATGGTGAGACCATTCCGGAATTTGGTGTGGCCACCACCACCATTTTGGGACATGGGGCTCTGTGGTTTTCTCCTCAAAACAAAGTCCCTCACTCTTGCAATTCTTATGCTGAAAAAGGTAGAGACCTACTACCTCCTGTGATGCCCTCAGGTCATCCTTTTCATTTTCTGGTTCCTTCTCAGCAATAAAGATCCTCTCAACTCTGTCTTTGCATTGGAGATTCCTTTCTGGCCAAACCAACATTTTAAATCATTTTGCTGGGTGATTTTGCATCCTGAAAAGATGTTCTTGATTCTCAACATAAATTTGACTAACAGCTCCCAACAAGAGCCATGCACTACTTCTACATTTGACTGCTTTGAAATTTCTTTTGTCAGATTAATAAATCCACTACAGTTAATCTCAGTCTCAGGCAACGTCTTTGGGCATGAGCAAAATGCAGACAAACTTTCTGGCAAGCCACAACACACATCATCTGAAGTCTAACAACCAATGCAGTCCTTTCCATAGAAACCTACCCAGGCTGGTCTTTACAGGCGAAGTTTCTATTAGCCTTTTGTTCTTCTGAGCTCTCCCCTTTAGAACAGCTGATGCTGTTCCAGTGCTTCTCTTGTAGGTCACTCTCTGAACCTTTCCTATCTCTTCCCACAAGCCATTCCCAAAAGCTTAGAATCCACATAGTCATGTAGTCACAGCAACAACTCTGCCTCTCTGTTATCTGTTCTGTCTTAGTTACTTTTCTCTCATTGCTGGAACAATTCTGGGACACTCAGGATTAACAGAGGAAAGGTTTATTTAGCTCACAGTTAGCAGAGGTTTCAGTCTATACTCAAGGCTGGTTCCCAGGCAGAGTGGCACACAGCAAAGGGCAGCCATTCATGGGGGCAGAAAATAGCAAAACAACAAGAGTAAAAAGGGCTAGGGTGATTGTAGAGAGCTGCGAGTAGCCACGCCTTAAAGACACAGCCACGCCTTAAAGACACAGCCACACCTTAAAGACGGCGCTGGCTTCCTCTTTCATCCTCACCTGGGGGTGGATGCTCTCCATAGCAAATAACTTCTCATTTTGGCTAAGGCTAAGGACTAGGGCGTTGCTTCCGTGTACCTGGACCTATCGGCTGAGCCCACGTAGCACTCCGGGGGTGGACGCCCACTGGTTCAAAAGCCAAGAGCAGGCTTCCCCTGAGAGGGAACAGAGAGACTAGGAGCAGGAAGATAGGAGGAAGAGAGGAGAAGGAGGAAGGAGAAAGCAAGAAAGCTAGCTAGCAGGAGAAGTAGTATTGTATAGGGGTCCTGAATAAACCGTGGAAAGAAGAGCTGGTTGTCGCGTCTTCCTTGCTGGCGAGATTGCGCGCAACAGGTGATGGCTCAGTGGAATAAGCACTTCCCTGTCCGGCGCTGCTCCCGTCCCGCGGAAGAAGACACTTAGACACTCTGAAGTGGGTTCAACAAGCCTTTATGGATCGGGATGCAAGCCTCTACATGCGTCCGCTAGCAGCGGCGTCCAACGTGCAAGCAACAACGGATTTCCTGGTATAGCAGACTATATAGATTTTACAGACCAATCACAATCATACACGTGTTCAGATGTCATTGGTAGGATCATAAAAACGGCGGGCTTTTCCCTGGATAGGAGGAGC
>PVKA01050215.1:0-12843 GCA_004027165.1 Ctenomys sociabilis | reverse complement strand
TTCTCAGTCAATCCTCAAGCCACTCCCCCACTGAATAAAAACCGGGTGAGGCCCTGGGTCACTTTCTTGGTTCCAGAAAGCCATGTATGTCATGGCAGGACTTAGAGCCCCTCGACTCCCTGATGATTAAAAATATAATTTAGTGTCCTCATTTTCACCGTGGGTTGCATGGAAAGTGGTAGATTGGAATCAACTTGATGGGATTCCAATAACGTAACTTTGGGATTACAAATATTGGTTTCTCAGACTGAGATGAGGACCAGGAAGTGTCTCCTACACATGTCCAAGTAGTCCAGTTTCAAGTCCTTCAGGGTCTTGTGGCAGGCTTCTTTTGCCAAGCTTCTCTCAAAGCATGTGGACCACAACTATAAAGTGCAGCCAAGAGACATTCGGAAGGGAGAGACAAAGACCACACTATCCTCTGCTTTCAGAATCACAGGCTGACCTCACCTGTTACTGGGCCATTTGTAGCTAAGTTGATCAGTGTGCATGTTTCAGTGTGCAGTCACTAAGGCTGAGTGTGACAATGGCTTTTCTTAGTTGAGGGCAATTTCTTTTTTCATTGCTCTTAGCATTCTGTGTGTCCCTTAAATCGTTTAGCATATGTGGCCACTGATTAAACCTTTGTGAACCTCTGCTATTCCCTTTGTTGGTTGCTGGCTTCTGAGGGCTGGAATTATATGTACCTTCCAACTGTTAAGCTTTCTTCCACCATTGGCACCATGGCCCCTTCTGGCACTCCCATTGCCCAAGCCTACAATGCCCCAATAAAAACTTTCCAAGGAGTTTATCCAGATGTTTTTTGTGCATACACTGGGTGATTCTCCCACAAGTATGCATTTCCTAAAAACATAGGAGCAGTACTTTTTGGTATATTTTGTACTACACAGATCCAGTGACTTTCACATATATCACACACAACATTCCTTCGCTTTTATTTTAGCACTTTCATCATTAGTTTATTTCTTACTTCACACAAATTTTAAAATATTTTTTCTTATAATTAAAAAAATAGAATTACCAATTCCCCTAAAAAAATCTTTGGCTCACACTCGAAGGCCAGAACTACTGAGACCAAATGCTGAAAGGGGGGCATCAGACCCATTCCTGACTCTAACCTGTGATGCCCCTAGTCCAGTGCATCCCTTTGACAGGAAAGGCTGAGGCCCAGGATGCAGAGGCTCAATGGGCCATCACCACTATGGGAAACCAGCTGCCGGGAGGGCGGAGAATCCATAGCTTCTTCCATATATCAATGAGACTTCAGTGGATAAATGTTTGTATCCTGATGTAATAAATATAGAAAGAGCGAGATGGGGACCTAAAGGAAGTGCTGAGGAGGTATAGAACATGTGAAGGCCTCCCCCACAGGCGCTGCGCTAACCATGAAGAGGTCCTCCCGCTTCATGGCCTGCTCTTGGATCTTCTCTTGGATGGCTTTGCCCACCTCATTCTCATTCTGATAGGTGTAACACAGTCAAAGTGGAGATATCCTGCATCGATGGCTGCTTTCACAGCTTCTTTGACTTTGCCTGGAGAAGACTGAGAAACAACACAGAGGTCATTTGGTGTGCTTATCCCAGGACATATTCAGGCAGGCTCGGCATGACTCACCTTCCTACACTGATTCTCTCCTGTCTTATTTTGGGGCCAGTTTTTAGGCAAACATTTTAGAAAAATTTTCAAATGAACAGAAAAAGATGAATTGAATTAATGTTTATGATTTGATAACTCAATCTAGGTTATATTCAATTCCACTTTAGCAGGCTTACCTTGAATTATGTGCAGTTGGCAGGACTACTGACAGGTAAGTGCCACTGTGATTGGTAAATACCAGGATGAAAGAAGACTCAGGAAGCCCAGAAGAATTTCACAGCCAAACTCCTTATAAGAAGCTTGGAAATGATCTTCACATGATGAATCCATGCTCTCCTGCTTCACACATGTACAGACTTGAGCAGGCTCCTTCATTCTCCAAATCCTACCTGAGTTGGATCTGGTGATGGAGACCTGTAGTCCCAGCACCACAGAGGATGAAGCAGAATGATCACTGCCAGTTTGAGGTTGGCTTGGGGAAAATAGTAAGTTCCAGGCCAGCCTGGACTTCACAGAAAGACCCTGTTTCAAAAATAAAATATCCTGCCTCCAAAATGGGAATATAGGGCTGGGGAGCTATCACAGCAGGATAAATGCGTATCAGGCAAGCAGAAGGTCTTGAGTTTGATTCGCAGTACCAAAACCCCCAAAAAAACTACATATGGAAGCAGCAATGTCCCAGCTTCATGACATCCTTGTGTTGATTACCTGCGACCTCACATCAAACAGTAAGGTCTAATAGATGTGTGTCATTATATAATCATTGCTTCAGAAAGTGGATATAGAAATTTTAGTAAGTGTACACTTGGGGCCCATGGATGTACCTCAGTTGCAGTGTGTGTGGCAAGCATGAGGTCCTGAGTTCAGTTCACTGGGTCCTTATTTCTTAAAATTAACTTAGGGCAATGAGTCTCATTGAACACTGGAAAGAACATAGTTCCTGTACTAAATAAGACCCCAGGGCTGTCTCCTCCCACAGCAATCCAGTCAACCTTATAAGCAGGAGCTTTTAGCTTCTTGGTACAGCTCCCACTCTTGTGCTCTTCATGTGCCGTCTTAGAACACTTCTGCACCAGCCAAGGACACTCTTGTTACATTTTTGTCTAACTTACTCAAGTCTACCCATGACTAGGAAGACCTCATCAAAAAGATCCCTCACAGATCTCAAACTTCTTTGGTTGTGAAGTACCAAACAATGAAAGGCCAATAAAGCTACCTGGGTAAGGAGATAAGAAACTGATGCCAGTAAATCTGATGTACCCAGAACATTATTTTAATTGTGCCTCATTCACTCCACACAGTACATTGATTTTTGGTACTCTTAATATCTTGAACATACAACTTCATTACTTTTTGCTTTTCTTCACCAATTATTTGTTAAGGACAGAGAGAATGTAGAAGGCACCTCTAGAAGGAGACTGCAGCTCTCCACAACCCAGCAATCATCCCTCCATTCAGCAGTACAGATGAGAAAAAGAATAAAAATAAGGAAAGAGAGCCACTGCTGGAAGACAACAGAAGAAGAGGCCAAAGGGACAGGAAGCTAACAGGTGATACAGCCATAGTGGATCGTAAATTCTCTTCACAGGGTGCTGGACTATGCCTTTGAGTATGTTCAGGTTCACATTAACACTGCTAGAACTGGAATTGACCTCCTAACTCCTGACCCAGTATGTTGTGGCTTTAATAACTGTGTGAGGATAGTGGTTAAGGACAGGTGTAGATCCAGTAGCATGGAATGCTTCTGAGACTATGTGCTTCTAGTGAGCACACAGTCCACCTTGTTGCTGCTGGCCTAAGTCCTACTGCAAAAACACCAAGAGTTGCCATTGATCTTGTAGCTCTGTATTCTTTCTCAGTCATTCCACCAGCAGAAATCCAACAGATAAGAACTTTAAAATGCCCTAAGCCAGAAGTTCTCCAGTATCAGTCGGTGTTTTAGAGAAAGAGAGGGCTAAAATAGTAACTGTTCTACAAACCAATTTGTCTTCAACACCTCCTCAAAACATGACACTTGCCAGGGAAATTCACCTCCAATAAGGAAAGTCTTAGTGATCTGCAATGTACATTTGCCCTTAAAAAGGACGGCAGCTAAGGGACTGGCTGGAGGGCGAAAGTGCACTTCTCAGACTCCCAGGTATAGCTGATTGCAAAGAAGAGAAAGTCCTCTCAAAAACTCAAGGGAATCAGGGGCCCCGGGATTTGCATACTTACCTTCCATGTCCCCAGGCCTACAGTGGGCATCTTGGCTTTGGTGCTGAGCTGCATAAAAGTTGCCATGGCTGGTGCAGACGTGTTCTGAGAGAGCAGAAGAAAATCACAAGAGTGTGAGCTGCTCCAGGAAGCTAAAGGGTCCCCCTTATAAGGCTGGCTAGAATGTCATGAGAGGAGCCAGCCCATAGGTCTTATCTAGAACAGGAATAATGTCCTTTCTAGTCTTTGATGAGACTGGTTGTCCTAAATTAACTACTAGAGATAATGAACCAATACAAGTCATTTTCATGTATAACTTACTTTCTGAGCACCAAATAAGAGTTTCACCATCAAAATTCCTTAATCAGGATCCTGCAATGGTTCACTTACTTGGGTACACACATTATAATAAGAATCTATATACTGTAGTGAACTCCGTAGGAATTTGAGAAAATAGGGTCAAAACTAAGGGACTGGTTGTCCTAAATTAACTACTAGAGATTTTCTAAGGCAAAATGCAGAGGATGACTTGAATTATCTGGCGATATATCCTTGATTACCTGAAACAATCATCCAAGTATATCTGCCCCATTATAATATTTTTAATCAAATGTGGGTTTTCATTTTGTTGTACAGAGGACCTCATTATATGATTAAGTCTTGTCCCAAACTTGTGGCCTCAACTCTTCCCCCACAACCTTCCAAGTACTCGAGCTGTATTTTCCCAGTTTTCTTCTTTTTATTTTTTAAAAATGAATTTATTATTAGAAGTACTTTCAGGTTTACAGAAAAAAAAAATTGATACAATATTGTTCACTGAAGTTGTCCTGAAAACTACCTGTGCTCTATCTGTTCATCATTCCTCTGCTTTCTCTGAGCTCTTGACAACCTATTAAAGTCGTTATACTTGAAATCAATCAATATGAAACCTTTTCACTCTACTTCTTTTACATACCAGAATGCATTTAGAGTGTTCTAGTGTGTGTGTGTGTGTGTGTGTGTGTGTGTGTGTGTGTGTGTCTTGATAAGCTATTTTCCCCTCCACTAAATTATGCTTCTGTTCTCTATTTGCTCTACTGTTTTATCTATGATTATGTATGGGAGCATATCTCTGTTGTTTAATTGCTCAAATACAATGTTTCTGTTGGGTCACTATGAGTCAGCAAAATCAAGTTAAGTGTACTGAAAAACACAGCCTTTCCCCTCTCTGTGAAAAGAGGGTGAGAGGACAGATATTTTCATGTGAAAGTTTCAAAGCTCAGATTGAGTTAGTGTCACAGAACTAATGGGCCCTGACAGTTGGATATCTAGCACCCTAAGGAAGGAGACTTCAGTTTCCCTGGTTGAGGAAGGAGATGGGTGGCATGGGAGACACTGGCATTTCACAATCTCTTGGAGAACACAAAGGTACTTTGCTCTTATCATATCTCCTTAAAGCCTGGCAGGAGCTCTCCATAAATTCCTTCCATTGTCCCACTTCCTTCACATCCAGCCTGAGCTTGGTTGAGCATGCACTGAGGGAATGCATTTGGTTAACCAAGGGCAGCCCCAAGGTCCTTGTAATATCATTAGCATTGTGTTTTTCACCTCTGTCATGGACTGTGGCAGTGTGCTGTTTCCAGCCAGGCCCATAAGAAGCCAAACATGTCACCCTCCTTACAGGAGGTTAGTGACTCTCAATTAATTAGATTGAATCTAGTTGGTTACACCCCTGCCCCCCAAAAAAATACAGTCATACACTTCTCAAAATTCTAAAAACAAAAGTAAACCAACCTTGGAACTCACTCCATTATGTTTGCACTTCTGACCTAGGCTTCTTAAAACTCTCCCATGGTTACTTTAGTGTCAGATATAAACCAGACAGAGTTGTGTGTGTCAAACTCTGGAGCCTTCTCACCATGCGTTTCTCAGAGGAGTGCATTTTCCTTTCATAAATCTCTGCCTTTCTTCTAACTTCTGTGAGTCCTGCTCACTTCTGAGGGATATAAAAATTCTGGGAATCAGGTGACACAGAGATATGTCTCAGAGCACCTGGGCTTGTCGGCCAAGAGTCAAGTTGTTGTTGGCAACAGTTCAAATATTACAGGCAGTCAGATAGGGGTAGCCCCTCCAAGGGGCCTGTGTAGAAGAGGAGATGCCTTGCAACTGGGGAAGACAGGTATCTCTAGTTGACAACCAGACCTCAAGACAAACAAGTGTACCCACACACTTCCCTATGGGTAAACATCAGGGACTACATTCTAGGTATGCACCTGTCAATTTGAAGCCAGGAAGAGCCATTAACCCACACCCTTCTGGAAGTGCCTCTTCTGTACTCATTCCTGCTTGGTCTAAGACTTGCTTCCCTATTTGACCCCAATTTGTTCCATTTTACCTGAGATCTAACTGGCTCATCATGGTTTTGTCCTGCCTCATGCCCTCCTTGTGATTTCCCCCTTTGCTCACCTTAGAACTGCCTCATCTTGTGGATTTTCTCTAAAAAACTCTCACACTCAGGGTCTTTAGCAGCCCTTTCACCTCTCTCTGTCTGTCACACACACACACACACACACACACACACATAAGAAAGCCACACAGCAGCTTTCTTTCTCCAAATAAATGCATTGTGCTCTTGACCTCTGCTGCTCTTCAAATTCGTTCTCAGTTTTATTTATTTTTGCAGTAAGGGGGATTAAACTCAGGATCTTGCACTTGCCAGGCAAGCGCCTATTACACTGAGCTGTCTCCCCGTCCTGTCATTCCCTATTTTAAAGAACACCAACTCATACCAGACATTTAGCAGGTTAAGAGTTTCCTTCCCCTATATCAAAGTGAGTTTTCTATCCCCTCGTTGGATTCCTTTCCACAAACACCTTCTGGACTCCTTCAAGGCTGCCCACAGCTTGCAGTCACTGACAGAACTACCTGCCCCTGGAGAAGACTAAAGTTCCACAAGGTGAAGGCAAAGCCTTGAATCATGTAGATTTCTGTTTCAGTTTGTGCAACCCAAACTGTAATTCATCTAAAAAGACCCTGTCTGAGATCCTCTATTTAGCTCCTCCTTTTACACAGGAACTCTTAGGGAAAGCACACACAGGGTTTCCACCTCTGCAGGCAACAGTCCGGTCCAGGGCCCCTTCCTCAGTCCACTTAGGGACAAAAGCTTGCTTCCCTTTCGCTGAGTACTTTCCTAGGACTGGGGAAAAGACGGAATCCAGAACTGCGCTCCTGTTCTGGGTGGGCTTCCCTGGTGGTAGTGATAGGGGCAAAGACTGGACCCACAGCCACGCCCCACATGGGCGGAGCATACAGGCTACAGGCCCAACCTCCATTGCACTTTGGTTCTAGTAGAAGACTAGTGATGTCATACGCAGCGGCACAGAACCCACTCCCCTGGTGCTCTGTGTCAACATATTTTTCCTGTGCCACTGCAAGGGGTAGGTCTGTAACTCAAGTTCTTTTTTGCTGAGGCCTGGGTCACTGTATCAGTTGTGCTCCAAATTTATTTCCTGCTGGACACACTGCACCACAGCAGGGTGGGGTGGGAGCTGAGACCTCAGCCCACTGCTCTCTTTTTATGGACAGGTAAAGAGAGCATAATGGTGAAAAACCAAGGACCTTGAGAACTAAATTCTGAGAAGGCTTTCCTGATACCAAGTACTTTAGAAGTCAGCTGTGCATGGTATGTGTCACCCCGCTCAGGGGCCCAAGGGAGATTTTCGGTGGGGAGGGCACCAGGTTAAAGAACGCACATGTGCAAGACCTCAGCAGCCACAGCAGGCAGCATGGAGCAGAGCAGAGTGTAAGACCTCAACATTTATTGTCTTTTTTGTGTAATTGTTCATATGTTTTTAAATGGTAAGATCAGAACAATAAAAGCAGTACAGAATTTCAAAACAATGTGATAGCAAATAAACAATGATTGCTTATTGCATATTGTTATCTTCCCAGACTACCAGATATAGGCATATGAACTTGATCAAACTACATAAGAACTGTTCCTTTCAATAAACTAATAGAAATTAGTTTTAAAATTATTTTAAATCTCCTGTGTGTGTGTGTGTGTGTGTGTGTGTGTGTGTGTGTGTGTGTCCCTTCTTTTCTCCTTTGCCCATCCCAGCTCTTGCTTTCTTTTGAGCAGTTTCTTTCCATTTCACAATGTCTGCTGTACCTTTTGGATCTTATTTATGCTTTCAGTTTCTTGCACTAGAAAGACAATATGATTTTTATAGGTGTCTCGTTATTCTTCTCTCATTGCTGGGACAAATACCTAATACCCAAAGTAAAGGAAGGAAAGGTCTGTTCAGCTCACCGGTACTGGAGGTTTCAGTGCATACTCTGCTGGCTCCAAGGCAGAGTGCCACAGGGCAGGGAGCATCAGTTCATGGCTTCCACAAAGACCAAGAGAGCCAAGGGAGGAGTAGCAGCAACAAATGATAACTTAGACTCTCTGTCTCTCTTATATTGCATCAGGCTCTCTGCTCCAGGCTGGGGGAAGTACACACAACATAATCCCAGCAGAACTAAATGTAAATCCCAGCCGTGGATCACCTATAATCTCAGTGGATCATGAGTTAATCACAAAGGCTGCAAGTCTCCACCCTGTGACTCCATGAACCTTAAGGGGGACAGCTAGGCACAAACCATAAGAATAGGTAAATGGATGCAACTAGAGATCATACACGTAAAAGAAATAAATCAGACTCGCAAATTTATTGCATCATTTGTATGTAGGTTGTTATTTCATATTTATACTTTTGCACATACCATAACTAGCGTTTTCCTGTTTACTCGTGCTAAATTTTGATTACATAACTGCATTCCACTGAGAGCCTGAACTAAGCAAAGTCACATCCTCAGATGTCCTTACATGACTGAGCTTCGAAGAATTCTGTGTGGTTCCCTACATCCCCTCAATGTTTGGTGCTGTAAGAAAGTAACATTCTATATGCAACAGGGTCCACGTGCCTGTAGTTAAAAAATGAAGAATCATGTGGTTCAGCAAAACCAATTTTTTATTTTAGCAGTTTATGGATAAGTAACATCAAAACCTGGCATGTAACATTTAAGGCCTGGGCCATATGTTGATCAAAGAGCTTAACTCGAAGGACTAGGCCTATGGTCCCTGTCTCTGCTCAGGTGCTATCCCTGGTCAGGTGCTATTTCTGGTGGCATCCCATACACAGCACCTTTTCTCAGGTTATGTGTTTCAACTTCTAAATCGTTAAGACAATCAGAGGTTAACAAAATATTAGTACAAAACAGTCACAGAGTCTGGTTTGCCATAGGTGGCCAGGTCCTGGGCCATGACAGCAAGCTGGGCTAGGCAAATTTCCCTGTAGCACCATCTGGAAGGTCCCCTGAATGAAATCCCCTGGTCAAGGCAAATTGGGCCTACCAGTGTCAGGGTAAGACTTCATATTCATCTGCCCAAGCCATCTGGCTCCTGCATGGACCATAGAGAAGGGCACTGTGCAGGGTGTATCATTCCTTTTCTAAAACAATTATGAAATGGGCTGTCCCATTGTTTGATGACCTCTGGGACTCAGTACTGATTTATATACATAATCCTCATAGCTTACATGAGCCAGCAGTGTATAGTGTGTGAGGCCTTGGACTATGGATTTACCATGTGAATTAGTAAGTGAATTTTTCTTGCGTAGAGTTGACACACCAGTCAGTATGTTTCTCCCCAGTATGCCTTTGGCAATTAGAGAAACACAAACATCATATGGGTGTGGGGACAAGTGCCCAAGAGTAAAAGCCACTTGGGCCTTCTGGATTGTGGCATAGTGACTTCCATAACTTTCTATGCATGAAGTAGACCTGTGAAAGAGTCTAGGCTGCCACATTTTAGCACTGATTCAGCTCTGATACTCACCAATGCTAGTATATACTGCATATTCCTTAGGGAACAGCAAATAATCAATCACATATGTGGCCTCTAGTCTCACAGAACCCACAAGACCCAGGTACCATGTCTTAATGTCTTTATTAGGGCAAAACAAGGCTTCTGTTACAGTTTTATTCTTATTTTAATCAGACGCTGTTTTGTCCTTCTAGCCTTGGCCCTTTGGTTGCTATCGCTGCTCCGAGTATAACTTCCTTACAGAGGGACCAACATGTCTAGTGGCTTCCAGGTAACTCACCTGTGACTAAGCCTGTGGCCACCGGGCTCATTGAACCAACACTGACTGACCTTCAGAAGGCTCACAGCCTGTCCTGGCAGTGGACATTGAAGTTCACCTGGAGGCTCCTCCTTTATTCTTTGTACGCTTCTTATAAATCTCCCCTTATCTTGGCACTTTACTCTCAGGTCTCCCAGGCTGGCCAAGGCAGCCAAAAGGCCTCATGGGACCCATGATCTCTAAAGGGAATACAATGGCTGCCACTGATCATACCATCCTAGCTGGTCTGCTTGCCAGGGTCATGTCCATCATGAGTACCACCAGCAGGTCCTCCTCTGGGCTAAGCTACTGTACAGTGAGCTTCAGTTGGTGCATGCCATTTCACGTAGTATCATTGCCAAGTCTAGGCAGACTGACCATTTAGAGACTTGCTGCAGGCTGGTTTTCCATATATATATATTCCATTCCTATCCCATCATAGAGGATGGACAGCTTAGAAAGCACTGCAACGAGCAGTGGTAGACCATGTTCTCATGCCTACGTCTGAAACTTAGTCTCTATGGTGGGGAGTCACTGCACAGCTAAATAGCGACACACTAGTGGTATCACCCTGGTGAGGGATCAGAGGACGCTTTACCCAACAAATGAATTCAAAACCACTGCAAACTGTTTTGGTGCACACTAAGCTGTCAATGGATTTGATTATTATCATTAACTTTTATTGTTATTTTTCTATTCTGAATTTTAACAGTCTTTGGCATTTAGCACTCATTTGCTACCCTAAGCAAGTAAAAGAAAAATGGTCATTGGCTTCTTCAAGTCATACTTCCCAGGAATGTCTGTGTCCATGGAGTTTGGAAGCACAACACTGCGTGGAGTCTGCCAGCAGCTCTCCAGGTGAAGCACATCAGGGTTGCGGATAAACTTGACTAGAACACAGAGACGTGAGTTCACTGCAGCAATGCAGGAGCACCTACCAGGTAATCTCATGGGGACCCTCAGCCTCAGTATTCTGCAAGGTAGGGAAACTCCTCCACATTTTGAAACTTTCTGAAAGAAGCACAGAGAAAAGTGTTACATGAAGCAACATCTGGAACAATCTGTATTCGTCTACGTATGGGTTCCAAGATCCCTGTATGCTCTCTGCCCTTAGCCACCAAATTAAGACTTTGTGAGAACAAAATAAGGGATTTATACTCTCACATCCTCAAATTTATAGGAGGAATATTTGGGAAAGGAGGGTATGTGAGTCAGTGCTGCCCAGAGAAGCAGAATGAAATGATAAATATGGCTCATAGGAAGCCTAGTTTTAGGTGAAGTACCTTATATTTATTTTATTTTATTGAAGAACAAATAACAATGAGAGAGTTTAAAATTAAATTAGTAGGATGAAGTGCCTTATAAATACTGTCAAAGTTATTTCTGACAACCTTGTAAGTTGGGGAATAATATTGAAATTCATGCTTGGTGATTATTGTATTAAATGAGAAACCCCAGATTGAGTGCCTGCTTTGGCGAGTGCAGGGACCAGGCTGCAATCCCTGGTCCAGCACATCCTGCTGCCCCAGCCCTGGGGTGCGCTGAGCCAGAGACCCCATCTGGGTGTGGTGGGGCAAGCCTGTAATCCCAGAACTGGGGAATCTGAAAACAGAAGGATGACTACGAGTTCAAACATGGTAATGAGACCTTCTACCTTTCTACATAAGAAAATGAAAAGATTTTAAAAAATAAACGTATAAATGAGAAACCCTGCACACAAATGCTCACAATCCCTGATGCGCTGAAAGCTCACTTTCAGTGCTAGTCAGTATTTTCATCTCTTGTACAGCTGAAGAAATGAGATTGGAAATGTTGATAAATGGATCAAGGCCACGTACCAAATAAATCCACCACATAGCTCAGATTTAGCGCCATGTGGATTTACTCATGGGGCCACCAATCCATCGTCTCCACAGACACATCAGATTATTTGAGTTTCCTTGTAGCTGTCCTGTGGGAATTACAAACGTACCTAAAGTCAAGCTCCTGATCTCTTCTCTTGAATGGCTGTGCATTTTCTCATTGTTCAGGGAAAAGCAACCAACAAATAAACTCACATAGACATCTGTGACTCTTAATTTTTTCACAAGTTTACTTGATTCTTTCTCCAGTTTGTGCAGAATGGAGTCATTCTTTAACTCCTTCAGAAATTCTTCCAGGTGTAGTACCACCATTGCTTCCTAAAATATTATTGTGGTCTCGGTGTTGGCTTTTAGTGCAGCAGCCACTGTGGTTTTGTAGTACATGAGTCAGATCCTATGATCCTGCTCAAAACATCAACTGGAATCATGGGCTCAGAACTAAACCTTATAAACCTGCTCCCATGACCTATGCCACTCTCCATTCTCTGGGCCCCTAAAACTCATTCATACCTCGTTAATCTGTAGCCTTTCTCTCTCTCAATTATTCTGCTCCAGCCACCTTGGTCAACTTCCTTAAATATCCACATCCTGCAGGACATTTGCACTTACTCCTATCACTGTAAAAAGTGTTCTTCCCCCTAGATAGATGAATGACTCAACCATGATTTCTTCTGCTTTCTGCTAAGCTGTCACCTCTCAGTAGAATCTCCTCTAGCCCACTGCATAGAAACTGCCCCTCTCATCATACCGTACGACTGTCTATCCTCTTTCACATATTTTTCTTCACAGAACATGATACTCTCATATATTATAGAATATGGTTCTTGAGCTTCTTTCTGTCCATGACTTTGGATAGGAACCAAATTGGACAAGTACCAAATCAAATTTCCCTATAACATCAACCTTAAATCTAGTCATTGAACTTGATAGGATTTTACTAACTTAGTGTGAAAGCATAATCATTGAAAGCATTAATTTTGTGTATGTACTATTTTATATTTTAAATTATTTGTGTTTTTCCTTGTATATTATAAGCTTGTGGAAGT
>PVKA01050214.1:0-12844 GCA_004027165.1 Ctenomys sociabilis | reverse complement strand
TACTCCTGGGAAGCTGAAGTAGAAAAATTGCCAAGTTTGAGCATAGCCAGAGCAATTTAGTAACCCTAAGAGATCATATCATAAAATAAAACAAAAAGGGATAAAGCATGACACGGTGGCACATACCTATAATCCCAGCATGGAGGGGGTGGGGGAGGGACACACACACAGAGAGAGACAGACAGAGAGAGAGAGAGAGAGAGAGAGAGAGAGAGAGAGAGAGAGAGAGAGAGAGAGAGAGAGAGAGAGAGAGAGAGAGAGAGAGAGAGAGAGAGAGAGAGAGAGAGAGAGAGAGAGAGAGAGAGAGAAAGAGAGAGAGAATGAGTGTGTGCGTGCATGTGTATGTGAATGCTGAGGCAGGAAGATCTCAGAGTTAGAAAGCAGCCTGGACTATATAGAGAGACTCAAAAAAAGAAGAAAAAAAACAAGAAAAGATCCAAAAAGCACTGGAGATGTAGTTCAGTGTAAAGGACTTGGGTTAATTCCCTCGTGCTGGGAAAAGAGGAGAGATACTGGCAGAGACAAACTCTTGATAAATCACCTAAGCATATGATCTTCCTGCCTCAATCTCCCAGACAGAATGCTGTGACTATAGGAATGTACCACCAAGCCTGCACATTTTTTTTTTAAGACAGGGTCTAACTATGTAATTCAGTCTATCTAAGTTGCCCAGGCTGGCCTCAAAACTTACAGCAATCTTCCTACCTCAGTCTCATGAGTGAGATTGTAAGTATGTGCCACCATATCCTACAAGCCTTTTTAAATCTTTTTGTCCTCATAACCATCGTCTTTTTCCTCCTTTTTTTCCCCCTCCTTTTCAGCAATAGCAGGATTGAACTCAGGACCTTGAGTTTGCCAGGCAAACACTTATCCAATGAGCTATCTCCCCAGTCCTCCTTTTTCTTCTTGATATTGGGGACTGAACCCAGAGCCTTTGCACTAAACACTATATATTCCAGCTTTCTATATCTATGTTTAGCTGTACCGTATTTTAATACTATTTGAAAATGTTGGGCCTGGGGAAATAGCTCAAAGGCATAAGCATCTAACTACCAAGCACAAGGACCTGAGTTTGCTCCCTAGCTCTGCATGTCTTGCCAGCCCTGGAACTCCAGATATGGCCTGCCAGCCTGGAACTGGGTGTGGTGGTGCATGTCTATAATCCCAACACTTGGGAGATTGAGACAGGAGAATTGCTGCAAGTTCAAGACCAGCATGGGGGCTACAAAAAATGAGCACAAGGACAGTCCAAACTGCATAGTGAGACCCTGTCTCAAAAGAAAGAAAGAAAGAGAAAGAGAGAGAAAGAGAGAAAGGAAGGGAGAGAGAAAGAGAGAGAAGTAAGCATTAAATAGTACATGTAGAAGGTTTAATGTAAGTCAAAAATTAAAATGTCACTCTAAATCTACGTAATTAAGAGATCTCACATGCTGTAGGAGTAAAGGACACTGGCCTCGGTCCTCCAGGATTTATTGGTGGGAGGGGTGGCATGATGGGAGGTGAGGATCTTGACTGTATCTTCACTTCCACAGGTGATCCAGGCATTGCTGGGACCCTTTTATCAGAACCAACTGCAGAGAAGAAAAGAAATGAAGGTCAGAGTTTCCTACAAGAAAATAAAACAAAAACAATTTGAAATATCAACACATTTTCCTGAAGAATTAAAAGGTTAAGAGCATGTTTAGTATGATGATTATAATGTTGGCTCCCAAAAAGATATGTCCTTTATTTTGGAAAAGGATTATTTATTTATTTTAATAATTTTATTGAGAAACAAATAGCAATGCCGATTAGTAGGACGGTTTCAATAATTAACACATTGCACATTGTTGTCTTCATAGTGGTTATTCATAGAACAAGATATGATATCATGTTCTAATATTATTAGTACAAATCTTTCTTCTAATTGAATTGAGACAAAGTAGTTGTATATCTATCCTATTTTGTATGTACAGATACAAAATGGTCCTTCATTCGTATTCCCTTTTTTTGTTTAGTTTTGTCAGAGATGGGGGAAAAGGATCTTTGAAGATGTGATTAAGGTAAGGTTCTTCAGAGGGGAAGATCATCCTGGATCATCCGAATGGGCTCTAAATCCTGAGTGGCATCATTAAAGAGAAATGACACAAATCTGGGCATAGTGACGCATGCCACCTGTAATCCAGCACCTGGGGATGAATTCAACGCCAACCTGGGCAAGGCCAGCCTGAACTATCTAATGAGATGGATGCGAAGAAAATGACAGAGAAACAACCAACCAAGTGAAGAGGCAGAGCCCCGAGCAAAACGTCTACGAACTAAGGCATTACTATCAAGCAACTCATTCTCTATCTGAGGTCCCTTGATCTTGAGTATGGACTTCTGATCTCCTTAAGTAAGAACTGTTTCATCCCAAATTGATTCCTCCAATCCAGTGTGGACTGCTTTAAGAATCCTAATAATTACATTAAGGGAAGTAGGAAGACGTTGTGAACTGAAAGTAATGGTTTTGAGAAAAGAAACCAGGGTATAAACTACGATTACGTCAAATGCATTCTTTCTGCCGGGCGTGGTGGCGCATGCCTGTAATCCCAGCACTCGGGAGGCTGAGGCAGGAGGACTGTTGTGAGTTTGAGACCAGCCTGAGCTACAAAGTGAGCTTCAGGCCAGCCTGAACTGCAGAGTGAGACCCTGTCTCAAAAAGACAAAAAAAAGCATTCTTTCTGAACTTCTTACAAATGAGCAAAATTTGTAGAGAAATAGAGCTAATATACAATCTTTAGCTAATATACAAGCTTTAACAAAACAACACAGGAGGCTTCAATAGCATAACACAGAAAGAGAGGCATAAATTGTACATAAAAACTTGATAACAAAGGCCAGGGAGATGGCTCAGTACAATAAGTGCTTCCCTGGTAAGTGCAGGCCTGAGTTCAATCCCTGGTTCCTAAAAAAATAAAAATAAATAAAAATAAAACATAAAAATAAATATATATATATATATATAATGATGAAGTATTAAATACATATACCAATGACACTAGAATAAAGGTGGAGTCAGCATCTCTAACATCAGACATACAAGTGTCACCTATGGCATATATTGTTAAGAAAAAAATGAAAAGTAGAGCTGATTCTAAACTACATGCAGGCTGTCTCACCCATGCGCTATGCACAATACGCAGCTATGAGAGAATATTAAAGGGCCACAAGCTAGGTGTGATAGCACACCTGTAACACAAGCACTAGAAAAGCTGAGACAGAAAGAGGATAGTTGTGAGTTTCAGGCCAGCCTATGCTATATACTGAGTTCAAGGCCAGCCTGAACTGCAGGTAAGGCCACCGTCTTAAAAAAAAAAAAAAAGACAACAAAATTGCAGAGAGAAATTAGATTAAAATCAGGTCTTAGTTCACATGAATAAGACCTTTTTTTTTGCGGGGGAATTGTATGGACATCAAACTCAGGAACTCACACTTGCCAGGCAGAGGCTGTGCCACTGAGCTAAAAGACAGGCCTTTCTAATCTCTCTCTCTCTCTCTCTGTCCCTCTCTCTCTCTTTAAAAAAAGCGAATACACATGTATCTTTAAGAAGTTATTTTGGCCAGGCATAGTGGCATGTGCCTTTAATCCCAGCACTCACGAGGCTGAGGCAGGAGGGTTATTGTGAATTCAAAACCAGCCTGGGCTAGAAAGTGACCTCAATAGCAGATTAAAGCACCTGCAAGCAAGAGCAGAGGCCAGGATTTGGTCTACAGCCTGCCATGCTGGCCTCGCCCCTGGGGTGGACTGAGACAGCAATTGAGACTGAGCATGGTGGCCTGCTTATAATCCCAGCACTTGGGAGGCTATAAACAGATCACTATGAGTCCGATCTAGTAGTGAGACCATGAACCCCCTTAAACCCTTCCCTAAAATACAGAAAATAAAAAAGAAGGGCCAGGGAGAAAGCTCAGTAGAGTTAAGTGCTTGCCTGGCAAGCGCAAGGTCCTGAGTTCAATACCTGGTACCACAAAAGTAAATAAATAAGAAAAAAGCTCAAGACCAGCCTCAACTGCATAGTGAGACCCTGTCTCAAAAAGACCAAAAAAAGAAAAAGTACAAAGAAAATAAGAATATACTATTTGTAACAAAGGAAACAGAAACCTGTAAAAGATGACATATAAATTTTACACCAGCACTTAATTGAGTAGCAATGGCTTAAGGTAGATAAGAGTAACAAAATTTTTTCACCTCTCAATTTAAAATAATCACTTAGCTGAAACAGTAGTAATAAAATGAAAGGCTCTTTTGCAGCACAACTGAAAAGGACAGTTTGACAAGTGAATGAGCTTGCACACCAACTGAGATCTGTATTCTTAAAGAGTCAAAGGAAGCTTCTATGGAAAAAAGAAGACTGGGTTTGAAATAGGAAGACTGGTTCCTAATTTTTTTGCTAATGTATTAGTTATTGCAGAATCTTGGGTAAGTCACTTCAGAGGCTTGCTTTCCTCTTCTACAAAGTGGAGACAATGGAGGTGGGTTTTTTGCAACCAGGGATTGAACTCAAGTCCTTGTGCTTGCCAGGGAAGCACTTACCCTACTGAGCCATCTCCCTGGCCCTTGGAGGTATTTTTTATTGTTATTGTTTGTTTTGCAGTACTGGGATCAAACTTGGGACACTGCACTTGCCAGGCAGGTGCTTATGCTGCTGAGCTATCTCCCTAGCCTGGAGTTGTTGTAAGACAAATAAAAATAGTGGATCAGAATGCTATATACCAGGGCTGCCAGGTAACTCAGCAGATTAAAAGTGCCTGCTTAGACAGACAAAGGGACCCGGGTTTGATCCCAGGTGTGTTATGCTGGCCCTACCGGTGGGGTGTGCTGAGAAGGTGACTGAGATTGGTGGTGCACGAGCATACTTGTAATCCCAGCACTTCATAGGCTGAAAACAGAAGGATCACTACAAGTCCAATCTGTGTAGTGAGGCCCTATAAATCCTACACTAAATACAGACAGACAGACAGACAGACAGACAGACAGACAGACAGACAGACAGACAGACAGAAAATGCTTTACGAGATCATTAAAGGTGTAAGTATAAGGTATTTTTTTTTTTTTTTTTTTTTTTTTGTCTTTTTGAGACAGGGTCTCACTGTGCAGTTCAGGCTGGCCTTAAGCTCACTTTGTAGCTCAGGCTGGTCTCGAACTCAACAATCCTCCTGCCTCAGCCTCCCGAGTGCTGGGATTACAGGCATGCACCACCACGCCCGGCAGTATAAGGTATTATTAGACAGCTATCCACTAGGAATGCATTAACAACCATTATCCCACGACATGCTAAAGGGTTATCTTCCAATGTTAGTGATTTTAATATTTAAAGATATGCTATAAC
This sequence comes from Ctenomys sociabilis, assembly GCA_004027165.1. Classification (NCBI taxonomy): domain Eukaryota; kingdom Metazoa; phylum Chordata; class Mammalia; order Rodentia; family Ctenomyidae; genus Ctenomys; species Ctenomys sociabilis. The sequence continues at coordinate 7,493 of PVKA01050214.1, read as the reverse complement.
AGACCCATCAACATCAAATCCTTGTTGATCACCTTAATGCAAGTTAAAAGCAGCAGCAACACAACTGACCTAACAATGTAAACAAGGAAAAATGAGAAATGGATTGTAGCTTCCTAACTCCTGCAAATGTTTATTTGGAATAATACAGTCATCTACTCCAACTGCACACCATCTGTTTCGAGTCTCCACCAAGTTAATATTTCTCACATGAACAGAAAGACTAACATGACATTTGATTTATATCCTGAGTTCTCATGGAGACTACCCCCACAAATCCATGAATCTCAATCTCTTAATACTGTATCATAAAACAATACTGTCTTGACCAAATGTACATAGCCAAAAAGAGAATCTGAAACTGTAAGAAACAAGCTATACATAGTCTTCTTGGTCTAATATAACCCCTCCTCTCTTTCTCTGCCCTCCTTTCTTTTTTTCTTTCCTCCCAGCAGGGAGAAATGCTACCAATTTCTCACACAACTAATTAATGGCCTTTCTAAGATCCAAACCTGGGTTGTTTTAGTCCAGCAGATGCATTTGTGCTACAATGTCTCTGGAACACAGAATCTTCTAGTAAATCTTGACAGTCCCACTCTGACATACCACATATCACAATGTTAATCACTTCAATTTTCTCTGGCAGCACTTTAACCACTGTTATCTTCAACCGGACTGCCTTTCTGCTTCAGATTTGTCCTCTCCAATCCATTCTGTGTGTGGCAGTCAAACACCTGATTTAAAAATCTAAATTTAAGGGCCGGCCAAAAAGCTCAGCTAATTAAAACACCTGCTTAGGCAGACACAGGGGCCAGGAGTTCTGTCCCAGGCCTGCCACGCCACTCCATCTGGTGTGCTAGGACGTGACAAGAGACTGGGCGTGGTGGCACAAGCCTGGGATGCCAGTACTTGGGAAGCTGTAAACAGGAGGATCATTATGAGTCTGATCTACACAGTGAGAACCTGCAGACCCTGCCCTAAATACAAAAATAAATAAATAAATAATTTAGTTGTAATTTAGTATTCAAACTCCAATGGAATTTTACAGCTTGCAACAAACTTCTTTTGTTCTGTGTTTCAGGGAAGGGTCTACAGAGTGTTCAGGGTCTTACTACTAGATCACACTCCTAGTTTTTGCCTGTTTACAGCCTCCCAAGAGTCATAATTACAGGCACGTGCCACCATGCCCAATCTCAACTGCCTTCTCAGTGTGCCCTGACGGAGGGTCAGCATAGCAGGCCTTGGGATCAAAACGCCAGTCTCTGAGCCTGCTTGCAGGTGCTTTAATCTGCCAAGCTATGTAATTGTTTTCAGTTGATGTCATTCTTCATCTCTTGAATGACCAGTGATGGTGAACATTTTCCATGATTATTATTATTATTTTTTTTTTGGCAGAACCAGTGATTGAACTCAGACCCTTGCGCTTGCCAGGCAAGTACTTATTCTACTGAGCCATCTCCCTGGCCCTTCCATGGATCTATTAACTATTTGCATTTCTTCATCTGAGAAGTATCTATTTTCATTTCAGATGCTCATTTATTAATTGGGTCTTTAAATTTGAGGGGAAGGCCTAATTTTTTTTTTATTTCTATATAATCTAGGTATTGGGGGCTGGGTATTTTACTCAGCGGTAGAATGCTTGCCTAGCAAGCTGGAAGTCCTGGGTTTGGTCCTCAGCACCAAAAACAAAAATAAACCTCCCCTAAAAAACAATTCAACAAAACAATACAGTAAAATAAAAAAAGACCAAAAAAAAAAAAAAAAAGGCAATTGCACACACAACCTTTCTCCATCTCTGACTAAACTAAAAAAAAAGGAAGGACCATTTTGTATCTATATATATAGATACAAAATAGTTAGGATAGCTATACAGCTACTTTCTCTTAATTTAATAAGAATTGAATCCTCAAGAATGCACTTGCACTCGGGAGGCTGAGGCAGGAGGATTGTTGTGAGTTTGAGACCAGCCTGAGCTACAAAGTGAGCTTAAGGGCAGCCTGAACTGCATAGTGAGACCCTGTTTCAAAAAGACAAAAAAAAAAAAAAAAAGGAATGCACTCAAGAGGTTGACACAGGAGGAACACTGGGAGTTCGAGGCCAGCTTGGCTACAAAGTGTGTTCAAGGCCTATCTGAAGAGCAGAGTAGAACCCTGTCTTGAGGGAAGTGAAAAAAGGATCCTGAAACCAAGGAATCAATCTAAGAACTGTTCATTTAGCCCAAGATTGATTGAACTTGGGCCTTTGCAAGTGCTTATTCTACTGAACAATCTCTCCGGCCCCTAGAACTGAAAATTTCAAATAGGTTATATTCCCAGTGTTTTATGTTTTGAGACAAGGTCTCACTATATTACCTTGCCTGGTTTTATTCTGTTTCATCAACTTCCCAGAGTGCTAGAAATTCATGTATGCTTACTGTACCCAACTGATAAGCTCTTTCAATATTTGAGAAATGAATATGTTCAAAAGTAGAGAAATGTTTCTTTCTTTTTTTTTTTTTTTTTTGAAAACCATTTGTTAGTATTTTAATGAGCCCCCTGTCCAGTAGCTTCAAGCTACCAGGACACAGGTAGGAAACAGCAAGCACAATAGAAAACCAAGGTTTCAAGCCAAAAGCCTTAAGACCTTAGTTTTTCTCCATTTTAGTGCCATACGTAAGTTAACAACATGCTCTGAAGGCTATGTAGGTTAGTGGTGGCAGAATGCTTACCCAATGTGTATAAGGAGCTGGGTTGAATCCGAAAGAAAAACTAAAAAAGCTCTGAAATTACACCAACTACTGTGAGCTACAATCTCAACAACTTGATTGTATGAAAAAGGTATTTAACTTGTCAAAACTTCCCTGTGAAGTTAAAGGATATCATTTTTTGTTATACAGTAAATGATTAAGCAAATATAACATGACTACCTCTGTAAAATAGGCAGATGTCTCTCTCTCTCTTTCTTTTTTTGTTGTATCTTTAGGGAAGGGTCTACAGGGTGTTCAGGGTCTCACTTCTAGATCGGACTCACAGTGATCAGCCTGTTTACAGCCTCCCGAGGGCTGGGCTTACAGCATGCACCACCATACCCAGTGTCAACTGCAGGCTCAGTGCACCTTAGGGGTGGGGATCAAAGCCCTGGCCCCTGTACCTGCTTCCAGGCACTTTAATCCTCTGAGGTATCAGTTTCCCTTTCTAATCTACCTTTTAAAAAAAGGAAATAAAGTTAATAATTCTGTCCTAAATGGCAAACTGTTTGATGAAATACTGATATTATTATCATCATTCACTATGGTTACTACTTCTATTTCCATTTCTAACAAGCCAGCTGAAAAAGCTGTTTAAGAGTTTATCTGGAGGGCCAGGGAGATGGCTCAGTGGAATAAGCACTTCCCTGGCAAGTGTAAGGGCCTGAGTTCAATCCCCGGAAAGAGTTTACCTAGAGCTGAAATCTTCTCATCTCAAAATGTCACTTAAAACAAATGGGCAGGTTAAAAGTACACAATCAAGAATGAAAGATATAGAGTAAGTCCACAGTAAGTGTAGAAGGCATTTTTCTTATGTAAGGGAATACAGGAATATGCTTCCAAGATTTTGACAGTTCAGAATGCATAAAAAGGTAGAAAAACCTTTTAAGAAAAATACAAAAAAGTTAACTAAAATTTATTTTATTAAACGTCACTGAAAAGCTAACATGACCTTACCACTGTACTAAACCTTCAAGGTACAAACTTCAATTGCAATTCTAACACCAAAACATAGGTATTTAGCTGGGCGTGATGACGCATGCCTGTAATCCCAGCACTCGGGAGGCTGAGGCAGGAGGACTGTTTGTGAGTTCGAGACCAGCCTGAGCTACAAAGTGAGCTTAAGGCCAGCCTGAACTGCATAGTGAGACCCTGCCTCAAAAAGACCAAAAAAAAAAGGTATTTATCATCTCAAATACCATCTGGTTCATGGACACATTTGAAGTCAATTGCAAACTAAGTTTCTTGCCCTCAAAATGAAGAGTGTGTTCAGAGTCATTCAGCTTCTGCACCAAAATCCAGACTTGCCTATATATAGGCACCAAGTTATCTCTTGAGACTCAGCCCTCCCTTCTAACAAACATATTAGTTCACTGGCTTGCAAATTCTAACACTGACTTTTCAGCTTTAGAATAAAGAACAGATGGTCTATCCAGCATAAACTCTCACAAGAACTAATTTTTACCAATCACATGTGATTAAAACCCAGCCTTATACCTATGGATTAGTGAGCAACAGAAACCCTTATAATGATGTGACAATTATTCAGTGTGACAGCTGTTTGTACCACCAACAAATGTGAGTTTTAAAACATAGGCTAACACCTCTCTTCCTGGGATTAAAGCAAAATAAAACAAATCAACAACCAAAAACCTTGAGTCACAACACCAAGCATAAGTATAAAGCAATTCGTGACAAAGAAAATTTTATAGCTGGGCATGGTGACATATGTATATGTATGATTTTAGACAAAGTGAGTAACCCTGATAAAGTAACCAACAACCAAAAAGCCCACTGATCTACATACCCACTAATTTTACCATTCATACTATATACTTGTACAACAGCTTCAGGAATATTTTCATTAAATTAAAAAATAGCAATGTTCTCTACATAAAGTTCTGCATAAATGGAATCCTACCAGACTGTGATCCTTCCATCATCAGCTACATAATAAGGACTATAGAACAGAAAAAAAGACAGCCTCTACCCATTAGGTTGTGAGTTCCTTCAGTGTTGGGCAAGTATCTAAGCTGATCGCTGTAATGTCAACAGTGCAAAGTGCAGTGGACAGCACACAGTATATACTTGCTTCCTCGCTAAGACTTGAAGCTAACTTTATGGTGGGCTATAGATAATACGCACATATTTTTCTCAGAGGATACCAGATCAATTAGGATTTAAAATTATGATCCAGACTTCAATACTAATTAAAATCCAGTTAAAAACAAGGTAAAAGTCAGGCACAGAGAAATGTGCTCATGCTCTCAGCTACTCAGGAGACTGGAGCAGAAGGATCTCAAATGAAGGCAGAAAGGGAAACTGAGACACTATCTCAAAAGCAAACAAAAAATAAATAAAACCCAAGGAAAATGCATATTCAAGTAAGAACAAAGTATCTGCTGGGTATAGTGGCCACATCTATAATCCCAGATACTCTAGAGGCTTTTTTTTTTTTGTCTTTTTGAGACAGGGTCTCACTATGCAGTTCGAGCTGGCCTTAAGCTCACTTTGTAGCTCAGTCTGGTCTCGAACTCACAGCAATCCTCCTGCCTCAGCCTCCCCACTGCTGGGATTACAGGCCTGTGTCACTATGCCCGGCTTTCTAGAGGCTTCTTAAGCAGGAAGAGTCCCAGTTGGAGGCCAGCCTGGGTAACTTAGCTGGTAAGCTCAGAATAAATAAAGCTAGAATCAAATACAGTGTTAGAACACTCCCTTAGCATGTGTAAAGTCCTGGGTTCAGTTTGGAAAGGGACTGGGATATGAGAGGACAACAATAAGATTTCTAATAGAAGAAACTTCACACACTCTTTTATTTTAAAGCCATATGACCTGCTCATGGTGGTGTACACTCCTCATTATCCCAGCATCTGGGAAGCTGAAGCAGGAGGATCACAATGAGTTTGAGACCAGCCACTGCTTTTGGAAGGGGGAAAAAAAGAATTACTACATGTTAAGAACAATGGGAGGGCGGGAGAAATGGCTCAGTAGAATAAGTGCTTCCTTGGCAAGCGAAAGGGCCTGAGTTCAATCCTGGGTTCCACCAAAAGAAAAAAAAATAACAATAGAAAGCCTCTAGAACTGATACATTGCTAATGCTATTGGGAATGTAAACCTCTACAATGTTATGGATAGCCATTTCACAGATTTATTTTTTTATTTTTTTATTTTTTAAATATTTATTTATTACAGTGTCTCGCTACACATCACGGACTCTTCTTTTTTTGGGGGGGGGATCAGCTCAGCCCGCCCTGGGGGAGGGGCTGGCATGGCATGTGGTGCTGGGGATCGAACGGCGGTCCCTGAGAGCTTGCCTAAGCAGGCGCTTTAAACCGCTAAGCTATCTTGCCAGCCCAAAAGATTTCTTTTGATTGAATAATTCTACCCTGAAAAATTAAAACATACAATTATAAAACTTCTCCTGTGATATGGTACATTCCTACAAGAGAACACAGTATTATTGATACACGCCATTATATGCATGAAACTATTAAAAAAAAGAGCCAGACACAGAAAGATGTATGTGTTTGTGTGGGTGGTGGTGTATGCCTGTAACCCCAGCATGTGGTGGCACATGCCTGTAACTCTAGCACTTGGGTGGGTAGACAACTGTTAAAAAACTCACTGAAGCTAGGTATAGTGGCACAGGCCTATAATCAATCCTAACACTCAGGAGGCTGTGGTAGAAAGATCAGGAGTTCAAGGCGAACCTGGCTATGTGAAGAGAACTCATTGAACATGTAATATTTACACATTTTATTTTATTTTTATTTATTTTTTATTTACACATTTTAATGAATATTTCAAAAATCACTGCAAAGGGAGTCTATCATTCATTCCACTATGCCCTTTCAATAAGAAGTTTCTGAGGGTCAGTGAGATAGCTCAGTAGAGTTAGGCAATCACAGGTACCCGAGGCAATCCCTGACACCATGCTGGCCTGTTCCTGGGCATGGTGACTTGGCTACTGAGAACCAACATGATGGCACGCGCCTGTAATCCCAGTGCCATGGAGGCTGAAAACAGGAAGATTACTATGAGTCCGAGCTGTGTAGTGAGACTCTGTACCAAACACATTTTTAAAAAAGTTTCTGCATGTAGATGTTATAATGCTTAGCATGTGGAAATCATTTAGGTTAGTGGTGGTGAACCAAGGGCATGCATGCTACAGCTGGCTCTTTGTTGTTACTGAAAGCTCTGAAAGGTCCACCATCAGTGACATAGCCTACCTCAGTGCAGTAACTATATGAGTCTTCTTTCAGATTCTCTCTAAAGCTAGTAAGCCATCCCTGAGCTTTCCTGAAGTATTTCATCCTGAAGCCTGACTCTGATAATCAGAGGAGCCTAAACACACATCCTGACTAATCAGCATTCACTTCTAATCAATAACAGATGTAGGAATGATGCCAGGTTGGGCCTCATGCCAAAGCAAAAATTTTTCTTGTTTTCAAAAACAAATATACCCTTCTTAAGCTCCAAATCATCCAAATGGGGAGAATGACATCTGGAAGTATACTGCAATGCTATGTGTATGGCCCCTTTGTATTATAGCTCTAGGCACTACAAAGCAGAGGGCTATTGTGCCAGGCTCATGGGACCCTGCAGAGTATAGCAGCTCTGCAGCCTTCTAATATGGAGAAAGTGCTAAAAACTCTAAAAGAAAAATATTAGCAAATGGGTACAAGCAGGAGTTCATTTAAGAAAACTCCATTATGGTTTTTACAAACAGATAGGACTGTTTTATCTCATTTCTTTTTTTTTTTTTTTTTTT
>PVKA01050213.1:0-12844 GCA_004027165.1 Ctenomys sociabilis | reverse complement strand
TTGGGAAAATTCCCAGTAGGGGGATAGCTGGCTTGAATGGGATTTCTAGTCCTATTCTTTTGAGGAGTCTCCATACTGACCTCCACAATGGTTGTACTAGTCTACATTCCCACCAGCAGTGGAGAAGTGTTCCCTTTTCCCCACAACCTCTCCAACATTTGTTGTTGGTTGATTTCCTTATGATAGCCATTCTTTCTGTTCTAACTACTTGTTATCCCATTAGTAAAATTATTGTCAAGCACTGGGGTAATAACCTCACAAAAGCCAAATGGAAACCATCATCCCACTCTCAATTAACTGGGAAGGTAGGGATCTTGGGACAGACACAAACCAAGAATCTCTAGCACACATACCATATATTTAAAGAACAGTCTCTTTCTAGAGGGCCTTGATGGTAGTGGTATAACTACCTACTATTACTACCTAAATTTCCACAAGGATTATCATAGAAATCAAAATGAAGAGTTCTTTCCTAAATAGAAAATGACAAGATGGAGGAGCAAAATGCCATCTCATGCCCAAATCCTGGCAAGAACAATTCTAGGACACATCAGAATAGAAGAGATTGGAATTCACACAACCAAACACTCTGAAATGATTGCAACTGAAGCAAAAGAACAGCTCCAGATGGGTATACAAGAAACCAGATCAGAAATAATCTCTCAGGTACAAGCAAAATGATACCCATAATAAGAGAATTTCTGAGCGTATCTAAAGAGCACATTGATAAAAGAAATAGGGAGCCATAGAAAAATGATGGAAATCTTGAATGAACAATACAAGAAAGAAATAGAATACGCGAAGTAGATTCAAAGACATATCCAGGGAATAAAAAATTCCACTGAAAGTTGGCAAAAACTATTTGAATGAAAATAAGAACTTTCAGACCTTGAAGACATCATTGTACTAGCAACCAGGAAAGCAAAGATCTCTTAAAAGAAGGAACCAAGAAAACATATTTGAGCTGCTACAAGACAACACAAATATGAACAACATATGTTGATAGATGTTAATGAAAAAGGAGACAATGCAAATGACCTAAAAAAGTATTTGCAGAAGTAATAGCAGAAACTTCCCAAGCATGGGCAAAGAATCTGACATGTAGAAAGTCAGGCAGATAGAACTCCAAATAGCATCAACCAAAATCAATTTACACTGAGACATAGAATCAAGATTCTAGAAATTTAGAATAAGAACAACATATTAACAGCTGTTAAAGAAAAGAAATAGAACATATTGAAAGTAAAACACATCAAATCATAGCATATTTCTCAACACAAAGCATCAAGTCAAAAGTGCTTGGAGTGACATAATTCAAGTCATGGCATAAAACAACTTCAATGCAGACTGATGTGCCCTGAACAACTATATTTCAAATTTCATGAAGAATGTAATATTTCTGTGACAAAAAAACACTACCACAAACCGTGCTAGTACACCCAAGAACATACTGGTGGGATGAGCAGGTGAAATGCTTAGAGCTGGCTGGGCTGGAGATCCGATTCCTCTGCCCCTTGAGGACTCTTAGGTCTAAAGCTGAGAACCTTACAGATTTGAGGAAATTTTCCTTACAAAGTCAACTGGACTTGAGGGTGGGCCGAAACAAGATTCTTATGCTGATAGGTGAGAAACTTCTAGTTTTTCATTCCAGCTATGAGATCTCAATCTAGAACAGAATCTGGGGCATCTGAGTGTGAGAGAAAATGGCAGAGCCCATACCTTCACACTACTTGCCTTGGTACCCAGACCTGGAATCCCCTGGTGGTAGAGCACGGTTTGTGGGTGGAACACTCTGTTGTCCTACTGACCTCAGTCTTGAAGGGAAATGAGGTAAGTCACATAAAGTTAGGGCCAATCAACTTTGTATTGCCACCTTCCAAAAATCTTCCTGACTGGCTACTATGCTTGTATGCTGAGCCAATATCTGTGTCAAAGTTTTATGGTAATAAAAGGAAATAGATACAAAAGGAAGGTCAAGCTCTGTTTTGTTTTCAGTTACCCACTGGGCTTCTGGAGGTCCAAGAGAGGAATCATTTGTTTTTCGTTTTAGGTTTTGAATCTCCTCTGTCACAGAAATCACAAGTCACATTTGTAGTGAGCAACAGGTTGGGAGCACAAGGGTTTGTCTCCCCTCCTTGTGAAGATGTCTGATTACCTTGCTTTCTTCTACCACTACAAAGCTCTCTGAGGACTTCAGTTATCAGAGGGCACTCACTGCATTCGGAAGTTTAAGGTAAAGTAAGAAAAAGTAGTGATTTGGGGGCTTTGCTTCTTTTCTTTCCTTCTTTTGCTTGCTTTATATACTTTATCGTTTACAAACCACCACTGACAAATCTGAAGAAAACAATTATATTGGTAAAAGAATGCAACCTTCCCACAACTACTACAAGTAATTAGAAGACTTTAAAATAGCGCTCTGAACGCTAACAGAGGACCATCCAGAGCAAATGGCACAGCTGGTGTCTCTCTGAGTGCCAAATAATGTCTTTATGCCGAGAAGCAAGGACAGTCATGCACAGAGCACAAGGAAATCATGCAGGCCGACAGGGCTTCCCAGTGCTACCCGAAGGCCACTCCAAGGGCAGCTGTGCTTGGGTAACTTCAGAGCTGGGAAAAGAGAAGCATCTGCGCTAAATTTACCAGTTCAGTACAAACAGAAAATTTTTGTATTAAATTCATTCTAGCCTTATAAAAAAGATAGCAAATGTGATCCTGATTCTTTTTTTTTTTTTTTTTTTAACAATGACTGTTTGTTTTAGGAGTCATTTTTATCTCAGAGATACATCTGCGATGGTCCGTGTGTAGAGAATCACTGAGCCAGGACAGGGCTGATCTGGTTACCACAGAACCAGAGGAAGGCAGAAACCCTTGGCCTTTGGTGCCTCATTGCTACCCATCAATCAGTGTCTATTGTGTATTCTTATGAGATTCTGATTCCAAGTACTACAGGGTGGGAAGTGGACAGACTATAATATGTTGTCTAGAAATGCATAAGTGGTCTCTAATCTGAGCAACTCTTGCCTATGGAAATCTCCAGATCTCTATCCAGAGGAAGGTTGGGATTTCTCCTCCTAATGAGCTAAGTAACTTGGGGAAAGTTATTCTAATTGTCATGGCCTCAGTATGGAATATGGAATCTGGGGCTAATGAGCTTTGACAAGCTGCAGTGTTTCCTCACATAAAATGACATAGTGTGGGAGGGAATGAGGTCTCTCTGCTCTCAGTAAGTGATGATTCTGTGGTAGCTGTGTCAGTCGTTTTCCCACCACTGAGATGAAATGCCAACCGCTACACCATAAAGGAGGCAGGCTTCCTGGCTCAGCTTCCACTGGGTTCGGTCTGTGATGGGTTGACTCCTTGGCAAAAGCGGCAAGGAGGAAGGCAGGGCAGAGGGAAGCTGTTCAGTTGTTCAATGGAAAGCAGCTAAGAAGCAAAACAGGCCTCCTTGCTACCACATAAGATGGCAGGATGTCACCCGGCAGATGGGGCAATCAAGCTGGGGGAGGTTTCTCTCAAAACAAAGCCATTCCAGAGCTAATCTGAGGTAGGACAGAAGAATGAAGCACAGGTAGGAAGGAGATCAGGAAATCATACATGAAAAGTGTCCTTCTGAGATGGCTACAAGTTCCAGCCAACGTTCCCCAAGGCAATCAGTAGCAGCATTCCTTTGGTTAAATTTAGAGGCTCCTTCTGTACCAGACCCATCAAGCCAAACATTCTTGATAAATACTGAAACTCCATAAATTGGTTTAAATGAGAAAGTAAGAAAAGCAGGAACCCCTGCCCCCAGGGCCTGCTGAGATGGAGATTAAGACTGGGTGTGGTGGCAGCTGAAAACAGGAGAATCACTGAGTCTGATCTATGTAATGAGACCCTGTCAACTCTGTCCTAAATACAAAAAAAAAAAAAAAAAGCAGGAACCCGATCCAAAGATATAGGAATGGGTTGAAAGAATCCAAAGTTTAAGTTACCTACTTAAAAAAGAAACTGTCCTCATACCTCTGAAGTGGGCTCTTACCCTTCTAGAGCATTACCTTACCCAAGCATTGTCACACCTTCCAGAGAAGCATAAATGTTCCATGTTCTGTGAGCTAATGTGCCTCATTTCTCTGAACAGACATACTTCACTCTTGAGTGCATCCTAAAATCTCTGCCCAGGAACCTAAACCCTTCCTGTGCCACTTACTGATGTGTACTGAAAATTCTTTTTCCATGACAAAGCCAGTGAACTTAAAAACTTGTTCTGCAAAAGGGTTCATGAGATTCTTTACTTTAGCCTTGGAGACTTCTTTATACCCAGCCCTATGGCAAACCCATTAATATATTGACCTTTAAACTTTAATTAATCTATGGAAGGATTAATCTTCAGGTATCCCAGTCACCATCTATCACATGAAAGAAATCTGGCAGACACAGTCAAGCACTTGTTTTCATTCATTTGTCCTACCCATGCTCTGAATCCAGGGGTGCATGGGGAACCAGGTGCTACCTGAAGTCATATGAGACCACATGGGAGTCATCATCTTTAGCGGGTTACTAAGAGTGTCAGAGACTCGGAATGATCATCCTTATTGTGTCATGATGATGATGACAAACTATGCCCTGAATTGCTCACATGTCAGAATACAATTTGAATCCTAAAGTAAAGTTTGGGATGCAGAGTGATTGCTTAGATTTCCCAATGAAAATGAGATAAACTGATTCACAAACATAAATAGGCAGAGGTCATTCCTCCCATTCAAAATGGATGCTGACATTTGAAATGGATGCTGAAGCAACATAAAATTACAGTAATTTGACATGATCTATGTCAAAATGATACAAGAATGAACTGAGGGGCTAGGGAGATGGCTCAGTAAAATAAGCACTTCCCTGGCTAGTGCAAGGGCCTGAGTTCAATCCCGAGTTCTGCCAAAGAAAAATAGAATGAACTGAAAGAACTCCTAATGGGCACAGCATTAATAATGTAGCATTTGGTTATCACACAAAGTACAAAATTAGCAGCACATGTCTATACAAATAAACATCAGTGATTTCATAAGTAAACAAATGATGAATAGAAGACAAGTCTCTCCTGTGGAAGAGTTTGAATAACACATGCAAGTACTCTGCCCTCGGGAGGTACAGAATAACACCCTTATCCCTTTAGTGTAACTATGCATTGTGATTCTCCTAAACACAGGATAGGAAGAAAATACAAGTAATTTCACAGTGGACAAACCTGACACCACCTCGGCCAGATAATCAAGGTCAACATTAAGAGTGGTGAGATGTGTTGAGTGTGTTACATGAGTAAAAGAGGGGACTTTGCCTCTGTGCTCTTTCTCATACAAACCCAACCAAAACCCCAGTCTAATCATAAGGAAAATGGAAAAGTCCCAACAGAGAGAAATACCACTAAGTGCCTGACTGGTCTTAGGTTTCACTTTGAAAATCATCAAAAACAAGAAAGGTCTGAGAAAGTCAGGGAGCCAAGTTGAGCCTGAGAAGACTTGGCCATTAGATGTCGGTAGTGACCTAGATGGTGTCTTAGAGTAGAATAAGACACTGAGTAAAACTAAGGAAACCTGAATAACATATGGACTTTAGTTAACAATAACAAGTCAAGTTCAGTTCATTAGTATGCTGCAGAGGTACCATACTACAGCTATTAATAACAGGGAAAACTAAATGACTGGCATTTAAAGGCTTCCTGTACCACCTGCATGGTTTTTCTTCCAACCAAAAAGGGCTTTAAAAGAAATCTCATAAATAAAATAGGTATTATTCCTTCACTTCAAACTATCCAGTGCCTTTTGTTTAAAATGCCTGCTGCTCAAAAATGCTCCTTGGTTCTAACGCATAGGGCCACACCTCCTTTCAAATTCCATCTCCAACCTGTACCTCCAGCTGTCCTTGTCCTGCTTACCCTGGCCTCCACTGATCTGAGGATAGGTAAGGTCCTCTTCTCTGTCAGACCCTCACCTCAGCTACTGCTGTAAGGGCTGAGCCACTTCCTGTTCTCACATTTCAGTCAAAGTGGATTTTGACTAAATTAATGAGTCCAGAGCTACAGAACTCCATGCAGAGCTATGCTCTGCTGGGCCTGTGTTTCCTTCTGTAGTTCAAATTACCCTAATATCCCTGCTTACCAAGTTTGCAGATGTTCTAAATAGTGTTTTCTTCTCCTTTCAGCATGGATGAAACCACATACGTGATTATTGTTGTTAAAAAAACAGTTAAGGAGACCACTGCCTTTTCGAATGAGCATGTGCTCCAGGAGCCCTGCTCTTCGCCCCACACAAGCCCTGCTCTTGGCCCCACACAAGCTGGCCAGATGAGCCCATCTGCATCCATGCGGCAGACGAGCCTTCCCTGAACTCATTTTCCAAGACCAGCTGCCACCGCAGCCTTCGCTGCCCTGTCAGAGCTCATTTCCTCAGCCCTCTGTCTGCTCAGCAGTGCCACTGATTTTGCAGATGTTGTTTATATTGTACACTCTCAGCCATTCTTTTCCATCTGTGTGATTTCCAATTACTTCCTAAAGAAAGCGCCAGAGTGAAAAATAAGTCACTTCCTTAAGGTAATGTTTTGATGTAGAATGTCCCATATTTCATTCTTAGTTTTCACCACAATATATGATATATTCTCCCCCACTGCCCCTGAAAGGCTGCAAAGCAAGAGTATTCCTCTTGGACTTAGGCAGTGTTGCTAACAGGAACTGAAAAGCTCCCCTTTGTTTCTTCAGGAGACCTGTTGAATCCTGAAGGAACTCTTGATAATCTTAATTGGCTGCAAATCTTATTTCAACACTAGAGTGTGTTCTACAATATTCTTCTTGTTGTTCCTCTAAATGGCTACTGGTTTTCCCCAGTGGGCTTCAGTTCCTCTGGACTAGCTCAAAAAAGTCTGTGAAATTATTCTCTTAAACAGTATTGCTTATGTAAGATATTTTTCAATGTTTATTATTATTTTGTGCTAACTGTTTATAAGTAAATAAATCAAAATTTGTTCCCAGAATAAACCATTATTTTAGATGGTTTTCAAATTAGCATGAATTTTGGTCTTTCCTCAGCTCCCAGGCCTTCCACAGTTACTAACATTCTGGAAAAGCCTTATATGGTTTATGCATAAAGAAAACCAAGTACCTGTGCAAATATCACCCTAGAATTACAGAAAATGGTTTCAAAAGGTTAAACTATTCACCATCAGTATCAACAAATACTAGATATGAGAAGAATATCAAGACAATATAGCAGGTACTGAATTACATGGTTTTACAAGACTCTCAAGAATGAATGATTTGAAAATAATATTTATAACTATACAGTTAGTCAGATTTTGAAACCTTTAAGTAACTGTAGATTTATACCCACTCTACCATCCTTAGGGAGAAAATATTTTTCCATAGTAACTGGAAATGTAAATATTTTTAACTGCTCCTAAAACAGCAATAAATTTTAATTTTTCAAGAATTACTTTTTTAGCTAGTTTCTCTTGCCACTATAGCAATAATGAATTCCTTTTAAATGAGTAAGAGTGTGCTGCTTAATTTTATATATCAACTTGATTGTGCCAAAATATGCCCAGATATCTGGCCAACTTGATTTCTGAATGTGCCCACGGGGTGTTTCCCAAAGAGATTAGCATTTGAATCAGTAGACTGAGTAAGAAAAAGTCTACTTTCATCAAGTTGGGTGGCGTCATGGATCCCTTAGGAGCTGGTGTGTGGCTGATACATTGTGTCAACCTGAGAACTAAGTAATTTGAAGCTTAGCTAAGTGGCTCAGCAGGGACCCAGGGTCCACAGTTTATGAATATCTTGAGCTTGTTGAATAGGAAGGAAAGCACATGGTGAGGTGCAGGTGGCCTCCTCACAGTGCAGGGAGAGTCTGGCTTCTCCTCGCCTCTTGGCCCTGTTGCTTTTGGTGTCCTGTGCTGCCTGGAGCTGCTGCCTGCTGTCTTGTGCCAGGTGAGTATGTACTGAAACCTCCCCAACCTGAGCATCATATAGATCTAGCCTCCCTTAATTTGGGGTATCCAGTATTTTATCTCAGCAACAAGAAAAAAATATCCAAGACAACTGGAATAGAATAAAAAGTGGCACAAACACAAATTAGCTCTCTGTTTCTGAGCTGCAGCTTCCATCTTCTCCTGCCCTTAAGCTATTGGCTTATTCTGTTCTTAGAACTGTAGACTTGAATGGGAACTAGACTGTGTGTTTTCCTGTATTTCACTTGGCAGCTGGCAAATAGTGGGAGTTTTAGTCTCCATGGTCTAATCTCTCAGAAAAATAACTTTCCGTGTATTTCTATACCAGTATAGCTATCTATACCTGTATAGATACATATTGACATCTATATATATTCATTCATATATATACCTCTGTATCTCATATTCATTCTGTCTCTCTGGAGAACCCTCACTACTACAAATCTCAATAACAAAAGTGCCTTTGATAGCGACTATGTTTCTAAAGAAATTGAGAAGACAGTTTCATCAGTTAGGTGCAAGTAATAGAAACCCCAATTTGACTCATACTGATTAAACAATAAACAGGATGTATTGGCTCAGATCTTTAAAGATCTGTTGCAGGTTAAGTCTAATCTACCAGCTGGAATGATAACACAAATACTTCTTTAACTCTCTGTTCTGAGTTTCTGTATCAGATTTGTTCTCCTTGGGTTCAGCATTTCCCTGACGGGGTTAAGGACTCTCTTGTTTAAAAATGGCTGTGTCAACTTTGAGCCTCAAACCTTCACACAATACCAATGTCCAGGACAATAAAAAAGCCTCTTCCAGTGACTGCCCCAGATGGTGGGAGAGATCCTGTTCTACAAGCAATGCCACAGCATATGTCTATGATTGTGATCTTCTCAGTGCCCATCTCCCAGTCAATCCCTGTGGCCAGAGAAGCTCACTAAGGAATAACTGACACCAATCTCCTGCCACCCCAGAACCAGAGTTGAGCTGGGACAGCAAGTAAAATGGGAGTTCATCAAACAAATGTTTGATGGGAAGACATCAAACAAATGTCCATTCTGATGGCAGAAAAGAAAATTCCAGATTTTCAAAAATACAAATCACAGTCTGGCTGGAGGACAGGAATGAGAGCAGAGTTAATGTAGACTTCTGGCTGTCTCAGATTTCACAGCTGATTAAGGCAGGCAGATGCTTTCCGGTGCGTCTTAATAAATATGCTGAATGGGTTCACAACTGATGTTCAGGACTGACTCACAGTGAGGCCCAACCAAGCTTCAAAGCCCAAGGAGAACAACCACATTCACTGAGATGGCAAAGTAGCTAAGATACCACCCCCGATATAGATTTTGCATCTGTATAATACAGATAATGGAGGTTACTAATGCAAGCATGAGCTACTTGGCAGAGCTACACTCTGAAAAGTGCATCACTAGGTGATGTTATCATTGTGCAAACCCCAGAGAGCATGCTCACACAAACCTAGATATTTTGTGTCAGTTGCTCTACGTGGTCCCCTGAGGCAATCAAGAGCGACAGTAAACATGAGATGAGCGAGGCTGCTTTAGCGGAACACGACATCAGGTCCTTGAGAATAGCAGTAAATGGGTAGAACTCTCGCCCTGACTAACTCTGTATGCTGCTATCTGTGAAATAAGCAGCTCACTGAGAATAGCAGTGTGTAACCCTAAAACCATGATTGAAATACTCATCATTCTGGTCTTCTAAATGTGCACTGCTTCTAATGTCATATTGATTATGATATCCTGAGGGATTCAACTCAGGCCCTTGGCTTGCTAGGGAAGCACTTATTCTGCTGAACCATCTCCCTGGCCCTGCTATACTCTCTTTAAAGCAAATGTTTGTTAAAAAAAAAAAAAAAGTATAAAAGAAATAAGAGACAGGAAAAAAATGTCATCTGACTGTCCTGCCACAATGGTAAAAATGGTTTGATTTGTAAATTTCTGTGTAAAAATGTGTAGTTGTTTTTATCATATTCTGCAGAGATATGAAGTTCAGAATATCTATGGTTGTTGGAAAATAGCAGCTCCAGATTATGACTACAGTATTTGATATTTGGACAGATAGTGATGTTAAGCCCAACTGCCTCTGTTACAAGGCAATAATATCATTAAGCTTCTCTTTTGGAGGGTTAACAACTAAAATTTACAGACCAAAAATTAGAATAATAGAGGGGCTACAAGGATAGCCCATATTTTGGCCCTAGCCCTTCAAGGTCAGTGAGGACTCCAGACGTAGTGAACCTCTGCTGTGACATGCTGTGACTCAGTGGTGCCCGGGCCACAGAGGAAAGTGATCAATGGTGTACAGCTTGCCTGAGGAAAGCCACCTAGAAAGAAAGCTCTCTCAGGCTTTCACAAAGAGCAAACTGGTCAAGCAATGACCATGACTGATCTAATTGGCTGACACTGACAAAAGACCCATGAGATGCTCTATGTGGTTTCAGGGTAAATCCTGAGGGGATTTGACTGACCTTGTCAGACAGTAAAAGTCAAATTTTGAGTTATATAGGTCTTGCTTTAACTTGGTCTTAGTCATCCAGCAGAAAATTGTAACCACGAGGTATAAAGGTAAAGCTATCTTAGTATGCTCAGCTGTAAAAGGCTCATGTCAACAACTTCGGACAATTGCCAGTTGTGCTGGTAACCCACTACTATGATGGACTATTGGGCTACATTGGGTTATTTTTCTGGATTCAAGTACCTACGATCTTTGGTCTTGCATCAAGCCTGAGAGGATCCTTTAAAGATTTCTTCAAATACAGCTTCTCTTACAGCAGTAAAACACCCATCTCTCAAAAACAGAACAAAAAAAGGGTGATATAAATAAAAGGCCATTTAAAAACAAAGAACACAATTCACACAAACTGTTTCTGTAAGGACTGGTACCCTCTGATGATATGTTGTGTGGTATGGTAACACCTACGTCAGCAGCCCGCTGTCATCTAAAGCCATGCACCACGCACAGTTGTTACACTCCACAATTCTGTGTGACTGACTGTGTGGCAGTGTGCCTACCTCAGCATGACCACAAGCCTGATTAATGTCTTGTGCTGTCATAACTAAGGGTACAATTTCACCAGGCACCATGAAGGTTTCAACTCCACTGTAGTCTCAGGTGATCACCCCCTGTGGTTCATTGTTGAAATGCTTCCACATGGGCCATGACCAACTTACCTCCAATAGTCATCCTGAGAACAAAAATGACGTCTTGGAGGCAAAGCATCTGGTACAGCCTGACACAGTGTGGAGTCTCATGGCATGTCATGGCTGGGAGCAGGGCCCTATAAATGAAGCATTTCAACGAGAAATATTTATCTTCTTGCCACAACTCCAGTGACAATTCTCAGGGTTTGTCAAACAAAATAATACTATTGCCAAAGTGCCCCTTTTTGTTTGTTTGATTGATTGTTTTGAGAGGATAACTGGGAATAGAACTTAGGACCCCAAGCTTGCCAGCAGGCCCTGCACTGCTGAGCTACATCCCCAGCCCCTGTTTATTTCTTTCCATCAGTCAGAAATCTTTTATTTAATGCTTCTTCCTTTATACAATTTGGAATGAAATTTTTCTCCTGTACAACACCATGTCTAGAATCATTACTGAGCTTGAAACATCCTGTGAAGATAAAAAAAAAAAAAAAAGTAAGGGAAAAAATTGAGGAAGATATGGCCAAAAAAGATGAAGGAACTAGCCAAGCTGCCAGCTTCCATAAAACAATCACAGCATTTCTGGGCAATTAGTTATTTTACTTCCCTCCATTACAAGGTAAATGGATTCATCTTTTGCAGGCCTTCATTTAACTATCATTACATAACAATTACAAAGATGAAAGCACGGTAGCAATTTACAAAGTACATTGAAATCTTGATAGGAAGAGTTGTACAGGGACCAGAAAATAGAAACAAGGAGAAGAAATGGAAAAACAGTCAAGACTAAGTATGGCAGTGGCCTCCCACACTGATATGATTCACAAGGAGAGTGTGGAGCCTGCATTGAGCAGAGTTCTTCCTTGGCTGAATCTTAGTGCCTGGACTTGTCTCAGTGAGCACTGTGAAGGGGCAACTGATGAAATATATTCATCTCTTCCTTACTTACACCTACTCTCCCATGCTTCACAAAGTGGCAAAGAAAGCAACTAGCGGTGTGTGTCTTATAGTGTTTGTGGTGAAGAGCCTTACCCTACATTCTCCTCTGCAGCCCAGAATGCCTTGCGCTTTACTGGGACAAGTATTTATTGTTTCTGTGCCCACTTGAACCATAATTCTAATTATAACTGAAATAAGAAGAGAAAGATCATTACTCAAGGGTCCTAAATATCCCCAGCCATGCTACAATAAAGTCAACTTCCTATTCCTGCTGTAGTTCAGGAGAACCTGACAGTAAACCTGATGTATTTCTGGCATAGGCACTCAGTGCTATGGGCCAGACCACTTTTGAATATATTAGATTTTATGTACCTTGTACATTAAATTCAGTGTCTAGGGGAAAAGTTGATTCACATTTTTGTATACTATTCATTTTTTCTTCTGTAACTCACAAACTTTTATTTCAAAAGGAATAAACTCAATTGAACAACATTTAATCATATAACTACTAAAATAGATTCATCATTTTCTTCCTGGGAAATAAACTAAATCTTATGTCTATTAACAAATAGACATAAGAAGCTCCTGAGACCGGCCAGAGACAGCGCGGCCGACTCCGCCGTCCTGCTCCATCCCGCCCGCCCCCGCCCAGCTCCTGAGACCGGCCAGAGACAGTGGCTGACTCCAGCGGCCTCCTGGATCCCGCACCAAGCTCTCCCAGCGAGAGCGAATTTACAGGACTCACCAGGCTTCCCAGAGCAGTGAGAGTGTGGTGAGTC
>PVKA01050212.1:0-12832 GCA_004027165.1 Ctenomys sociabilis | reverse complement strand
GCACAGCTTCGTGTGGTCCCCAGATGCCTTGGACTCCACCACGGGACACAGGAGAGCTTCAGTGTGCAAGGCACAGAAGTTCTATATCAACAACTTTTATGAATTATAGTAAACTTAGTGTACTAAATGTTTGTTTTACCAATTGCCTCATAGATATTTGTTATGAGTGAAGCAAATAAAATATGAGTCCTCAGCCCCTTAACATGCTGAGAATTTGGTCATTTAAAATGTTGTAATTCCTCAGAAATTATCTATAGTAGAGTTTTTATGTCTCTGTTAGAGATCTTTCCCTAAAGCCTCATGAGATAACAGGTAGAGCTTCTGGGAGACAGTCGTATCATTGGTGCTACACTCACCAGTGTGTTAAGTCTACTGATGGACAGCTTCAGGGGGCACAATCCAGGAGGGAGGCTCTACCTCCATAGCTCCCTTTTTGTGTCCTATAAGTTTCACAGATTCCATAATGTGAGCATTATCCCCTCCACTGGTCCCCTCCCCCATGCTGTTCTCTTTTGGGACTAGTAGACCATGGACTGAATCTCTATACACTCTGATCCAAAGTGAACCTCTCCACTTTTAAATGCACAGTCTGGGTATTTTGTCTCAGGAATAATAAAATGACTAAGATACACATTTATGTTTACTCCCCTTAGACATTCTTTCATAATGAGATGATGTATTACTTATTCAGGTACAAGGTGGAGAGATAGAGATGAAAAAGAGATGTAACTTTAGAAGAAGTTCTAGCCTGCAGGAAAAGGGCAAAGGGCAATTCTACAGACAACAAAATAAGTGTGTTAGATTTCTACTGCTATGACCTGAAAAAAAAAAAAAAAGTTAAATGAGGTAAGGTTTATTTTGGCTCAGAGTTTTAGAGTGTCTTAATTATTCTTATCTCATTGCTAGGACAAAATAGCCAACACCTTACATTAAGAAAGGAAAAGCTTATTTATCTCAGTTAGTGGAGGCTTCAGTCCATACTCAGCTGACTCCAGGGCAGAGTGGCATATAGAAGAGGTCAGCCATTCATAGTGGCAGGAAATAGCAAAGAGCAAAGGGAGGAACAGTGGCTGTGGCAGCTAGCAAACCTCTCCTCCTCCCAGAGGTCATTGGTGGAAGCTAGAAAGTCTGTGCAAGCAGGCTGAAGGATCTGTACCAGCAGGCTGTGGGATCTGCACTGGAGCGAGCAAGCAATTAATTGCCAAACTAAGAATCAGAGCTCTCCCAAAAAGTACCATAGCCATCCTCAGTGTCAGAGGTCCTAAGCTATTTCCAACTAGAATAGTCAACAAATCCAGCATGACAAAGTCCTCCAGCAGAACTGCCCAAAAGAAGCTGCTTTTCTCCAACAGATTTCCCCCAGCTTCTAAATGTCTTCCTCTCCAGTTCTGTCTATTAAGTTGTTGGCAACAACCCTGCCATACTCAACAGCATGCTGGTCCATTTCAGCTGAGTATTACAAGCTGACCACCACTGTTCATCCACCATAAAAATCACAACAGCAATAGTAAAGAAGCACAGAGATGCTATAAAACCATACAGAAGATGATACTTAGCTCTTCCTGAATGCCTAGGTCAGAATCAGGCAGAGGGAACAAGGGACATTTTCAAAGCAAACAGAACAGTTATGGATAGTGATACCAAGAGTAAGCATTGATTATATGCTGGAAAAGCCCTGAGATGTTCTCTGTGGGTGATCAAGGAAAAGGAGGCAAAAGTACTGTGCCCTTGGGATATGAAGAGACTGTGCTAAAACTTAATGAGGTTACTTCCAAATTCATTGTAATGGAGTCTCTAGCCCAAATAATATAGCTCAGTAAGTTTTAAAGATGCATATTTTGCCCTTAAAAACAAAGACAAAATTTTAAGGTAAGATGTTGACAACAATGAAATAGATCAATAAATCCATTATTGGTCCAATTGCTTTCCTGATAATCTAACAAACTAGGTAAAGTTCTTACATTTATTGAGAATATCAAGAGATTTACTCTTTATCATCTTCCTAACATGCTATCCCAAGCTCTAACCCCACTTGTAATTTGCAGCTGGCAATGAAAGTATCCTAAATGCAGCTGGCAAAAAGAAAGACAATGGGCACATACCAAATGAATATAATAGGTTTACAAGATGTACGATGACAATGAATTCCATGACATTACTATTAATAGCTTTATACAAATCCCCTTTTATCTGGTTATAATTTGTATAGATACTGGATGTATTCTGAGATCACATCTGAAAATACAGATATTCAAAACACTCGAGAAAATGAACTTTCAAATGAGGGTAGCAGTAAAGCATTAAGCCATATGAACCCACAGAGCCAAAATGGAAATTCAAGTCTCCCCACGACAGCAGCGTCACTGCTGGGGTGTTACAAATGCAATGCTCGCTTCACATCTACAGATGAAAAGCAGGAGTGAAGTTTTATTTTAGGCTCATTCCTAAGAAAGAATGTTAATGTCCTCCTATCTCTGTGCATCAGTGTACATTTTCCAAGGCTTTGCTCACCATGTTCTCTATAAGCAGTATTGTCCTATCTTCAGCAAGTAGACCCCAGAATTCTGAGCTTTTCCTGATTGTAGAGACAGCACAAGTGCTTCCAGTTTCTTAGCAAAACTCATGCCATTTCAGAAAGCAAACCCCCAAACCCTGCTCTGGTCCCTCCATCCCATTAGGGCATTATTACAGTAATTACCTGATACACAGGGGAACCAAGTTTGTCCTCAGTACAGTAAAGATGTTTGTGGTTATATGTCCAGGACTTCATTTTGATTATACTAAACTCTATCATTTAGCTTACTCAGAAAATCTGGTATTGCAGTGAATTGTCTCACTGAAGGAAGAAAAACATAAAGTTGTGAGAACTTCTGTGCTTGTTAGACATAGGCTGAGTCTGAGTCAGATGACTGTGCCACTGTTTGTTCTTATTTCATTGCACAGTTAGATACCTAAATATTAGCAAGAAAGGGTTAGTGAGATAGCTCAGTTGACTAAGTGCCTACCTAGGCAAGCTCAGGGACTGGGGTTCAATTCCCAGCACCACTTGCCTGGATGCCCCCCCCCCACAGGCATGACCAAGACTGGGCGTGGTGGTGCACACCTGTAATCCCAGTGCTAGGCAGGCTGACAACAGAAGAATCACTCTGAGTCACAGCTGTATAGTGAAACCCTGTATCAAATACATTAAATAAACAGATAAGCAAATATTAGCAAGGAAACTTCCAGAAGCTTATGAACTCTATTTTAAATGGTCCCTTCCTCTGTTCTTTCTATTATTATACTTTTCAGTCTTTCCTCAGAACAGGATGCAGGAGGAAATTGTTCAGTTACCACTTACTGAGCCTTAAGACAATAGCAAGCAATAATAACAGCAGCAAGAAAACTGCCTGGGGAAGATTAATAATGCCTATCTCCCTTTTCCAATCCACAGTGCACATCAGAAGTTTTCACACTGTGTGTTTGGGAAACTGTAATAAAGGATATTACTTTTTCACATCGCCATAGGCCAAAGATAGTGTGTCTAAAATCAAAGGCAAGTGAGTACAATACCCCATTCAGTTTATGATTAACTGTACTAGAGATTAAAAACTTGCTTCTAAGCTGAATTTGGGCAATAGTTCAAATTACACGGAGCAATATTGCAAACAGATTACATGTTAATAATTTAAGCACTGAATGTTCAAAGAAATATAAATAGTGGCCATGACATAGACACGCAATGAAATAGCACCTTTTAAGACCTTTCATTTCTGGAGTACAGGCATGACAGTCTCGAGGTTCCCTTCTTCCTGGACTTTGAGGCCTGCCTTCTGTGCTGGAATTCTCCTCTCACAGGCACTCGCTCTGCCAGGGCATCTGACAGACCACCTGTCTGATTGTTCACAATCTTATTTGCTGGATCATGTTTTTTAGATTCTTAGATGTTAGTGCCCAGCACTCTGCTCAGGATGTCCGTTTGGTTTGCTCTTCTTGGGTGGTTTATTTTCTCGCTCAGCTTTCACTAAGCACCAACAATTTCCCAAATTTTTTTTCACAGCTTACGCTGATTTTACTCCTAAGCTGAGAGTTCCATTTGCACTGTACAGATACAACTACAATCCCTAAAATTGTTTTTCAAAGCAGTGGACTTGTCATCATGCAGCTCTGCCACCACCCTTATTTCATAAATCAATCAATGCATTATCAAACCTCTGTGCTAAAGCATTTTCCTGCAGGCTTTGTATCTGATCTGTCATTCAATCTCACGTCAACCCCTGGAGTCACTCTCCAACCCATTCCTGCCTACCTTTTCCAGGATATCTACCCTATTTAGGTTCAGGTCTCTTTTCTCTGAATGAATCTGTGAGTTTTTAACTGAGCTCCCTGGTTATCCACGCCATTCCCCAAGCGCTACTACAGCACTGTCCGTATGACACAAAGCTGTATTTCATTAATGACAGGTTGCTCCCCTTTTTACAAAATAAAGCTCAAACTTCTTTAACTCAAAAAGATTGTGTAACTTTATGTCTTCTGGACATTTTGAAGTTCAGGAATCTGCACAAACTTAGTGAACGCAAAATAAGTATGCACTGTCTCAATAAATGAAAGGGGGACTTTCAAGCAAGATTTGACGTGCTGGTGTTATAAAACGTTCTCTCCCTCAACAAAGTGAAAGCAAATAAAAACAGTGTGGATGCATATGTCCTGAAATTATACATTCAGAGTCGATGTAGTTTTCTAAAGCTTCTTGAAAAAGGACTTCCAAAACACACTTTATGAACCTTATATTCTCATGACCACAATTACCAATGCTGTTCTTTAGGGTTTGCCACCTAAAATGTTGGGGAAATAGAAACAATGTATTACTTTTCCATGTGGCCTTTGTCAAGATTCAGCTAAAAAAACATCAAAGGCAAGGACAGTGCAAGCAAAGAAAAGATAGCCAAGTTTTGCATATTGTGTGACAAAAACCCACCCCTTGACTTGCATGACCAGGCCTCTCTCTGCCTGCTGCCAGGAGCAAGGCTCTATAATCCCTACCACGCAGGGGCTGTGATTTCTAGATGGGCTACAGAAATAGATAACTAATGTGTAACTGTCAAGGAAAACAGCAGATCTGCACACAGCAACTTATTCTTCCTGGCTGGGTGACAGTCCGCAGCACTAAGTCTACAGCCTAGGGGACACCTGTCTGCAATGAGATTGAGCCTCTGTGGGGACCACTGTGATGCTGTCTGGGTAAGGCCTGTGCGGACATAGGATGACAGAAAGCCCCTCAGTGCCTCTGAGCTGTCGAGGCCATGACAGCAGAGACCTAGTATTCTTTCCTCTGTGTTCCTCCCTACATCTGCACAGAGAACTCTCAGCAAAATGAATAGAAAAATGAAAGGCTCCTGTTTATCTTACACGATAATCAAGATTATATTTTTTCCAATACAGTGTATCAAAATATTGCTTTTTATGAGAAAAAATTTATGGGAATTTATGGGAAATTTATGAGTGGAGCAAATAATCACTTTCTTTGTTCTCTCTCTCCAAAGAGAGAGAGAGAGAGAGAGAGAGAGAGAGAGAGAGAAGAAACAAAGAAAGAAAGAAAGAAAGAAAGAAAGAAAGAAAGAAAGAAAGAAAGAAAGAAAGAAAGAAAGAAAAGAAGGCTGTGAAAACAGGAAGCCTTACTCTTACCTAAAAAGTTGGATATTAGAGTATGAAGAGACCAAGGAAAGCAAGTGATGCAGTCAGTGTTGATGCCTTCCTGTGATTTATCTGTGACTGGACTAGGCCTGTAGAAGGAAACCCTTCAGTAAACATGTGTAGTTTTGTTCAAGGGAGGATCGTGAGGCACTGTGCAGCTGTGTAGTAAAGCCGTAACCAGAAAGACTACTGAGGCCCAAGGTTGAAATGCTTTTCTGAAGCTGTGTTAGGTGTGTTCATTATTGCATGCAGAATACCTGCTTGATGTTCCCAGCTGGTCTGGCTCATGGAGCTCCTTCCAGCTCCCCAGTGCAGCAGCCTCACCTTAGCCCTCCCTGGGACAGTGTGTCCCTGTTCAGCGTGGAGCCACCAAGGACCATGCCACCCCTCTTTGGAGCAGCTGCCCACCCCCACAAACAAGATGATTATCCTTCCCCTGGACCCAACCTTTACAGAGTTAGTTGGCACATGAAGTTCACCCAGTAAAGTCTTTCAGGTTTGTTTTAGATTATCCTGTCATTTTTGTAGAAATAAAAATTGACTATAGAACAAGAAAAAAAAAAAAAAAAACCAAAGTGTCTGAATGGGACTGAAAAAGAGAATAGTAAAAAAACAATACTGGCCAGAGAGATGTTTCGTGTAGAAATGGCAACTATGATTGTACAAGTGATGGAAGCTGAGGAAAAAGCCATGGCAGGATCTTTAGGGCCTATAATATGTTTGAGTGAAGACAGGAGTGACAGAGACAGTCCTAGCTACTTTTCTCTTGCTGCTGAAAGAAAATATTAAACATCCAAAGTTAAAGGGGGAAAGGTTTATTTAAATCACAGTTTGTGGAGGTTTTAGGCTATAACTGGCTGGCTCCAAGACAAAGAAGTGCATAGCAGAGGGGTAGCAGTTCATGGAGGTAGAAGGCAGCAAAAACAAGAGACAGAGACAGAGACAAACTTCTTGCTGCTCAGTGTAGAGTACACAGGCTACCTACCCTAGGGTGGCTGAAGCACTCACAGGCTGAATCCCAAGTCTGGACCATGAATCAATCACAAACCCTAGATTCAGCTGCTTCTGAAAAGTCTTTCCGCCATGAACCTATAAGGCTCTGGCAGGATATGCAGACACGAAGCAAAACAGAGCCATATTCCCCAGGGACAGAAGCTCAACTACGTTATTAGCTACGTGAGATATTGTAGGCTGTAAGAGCAGGATACTAGCCACCATTCACAACACAGATCCATTCAGTACATATATTCTGTGATTCAAGTAAATGAGACATTCATTTGAAAGGAAACTTAGTATAAAGATTTCCTACAATATAAGATTTTATTGTGATCAACATTCCCTTGTAATTCCAAAATGCCCCATGAATTATTTAATTAACAGACACAATGTCATGTATCTTGCCAAGTCATAAGGTAGAACTTTATAAAGTCTTGATTGTGTGAGTGGGACCACCTGGGGCCCTATGGATCCTCACTCCAGCCAGTGTGCTGGCACAGCATGTGTGTGGAACGTCCTCCATCAGACAGCCCCAGTGTGGAATCCTGTGATAGAACTTCCTGCAGAGAGGCTATGGGCAAGACCCACCCAGCTGATCCAGGAGCAGAACACCTTGCCAGAGGGGCACAGTGGGCTCAGTTCAAAGGACTGCAGCAGGAAGAAGTGGAGCACAGCAGCCAGACCCAAGTCACACCCACCTGGACAAGTTTGAACTTGGTAGATATGGACCTGGTGCTAAGGTAATAATTCTACCAAATCTGTACGTCAAAGGTCCGAAGACAGTGCTAAACAAAATAACCAAGAGAGGATGCAAAATGCATTCCCAGACCCAGAGCCCAACCAAAACAAATGTCGGAGACAATAACATAGAAGAGATTGGAAATCACACACCTGAAATCTCTTCAATAATAGAGTCTGAAGTAATGAAAAAAATGCAAAAAGTTATAGAGGAAATCAGATCAGAAATAATTTTGGAAGTAAAAAAGAAATGATAACTGTAATAAAATAAGTATTAAGTGCTTCTAAAGAAGATACTGATTTAAAAAAATAAAGGAGAATAGAAAAAAAGATGAATAGAAAAATCCTTGAATGAGCAATATAGAAGAGAAATAGAATGCATGAAGCAGGTTCAAAGTGATATACAGGAAATTAAAATCTGAATCACAAACTGGCAAAACTGTTTGAATGAAAGTGAAAATAGACTTTCAGACCTTGAAGACCCTGTTGCAGCTAGTGAAAAGGTAAGAAAAGATCTCTTAAAAACCACTAGGACGCTGGAAAAATAATTCAGCATCTGCAGGACAATGCAAAGATGAACAATGAAAAACTAATAGGCATCAATGAGGAAGAAAGAGTCAAAATAAAAATATTAAAATAATATGGGCAGAATAGCAGAAAACTTCCCAAGTATGGGGAAACAATTTGTCATTCAGATAACTGAATGGAACTATAGAATTCCAGATAACATCAACCCAATTAAAAACACACCCAGAACATATAGTAATCAAGATCCCAGAAATTCAGCACAGGAACAGTATACTAACAACCACTAGAGAAAAGAAACAGATCATAGTTAAAGGAAAACTGATCAGAATAGGGCAAATTTCTCTTCACAAACCATCAAGTCAAGAAGAGCATGAAACAAAGTACTTCACGTCTTGCAAGACAACAAATTCCAGCCCAGACCTGCAAAACTTTCTTTCAAGTTTAATGGAAAAGTGAAATACTTCCATGACAAAGAACAGTTAAAAAATTTCATGACACCAAAGGCAACCCTACACAGACTACTAGAAGATATTAGAGAGAGAGAGAGAGAGAGAGAGAGAGAGAGAGAGAGAGAGAGAGAGAGAGAGATCAAAATGGCCACAACTCCACAAATGAGACTGGAAAGAACCCACCAAATAGGGCAAACAATTGCACACAGGAGAAAAAGGGGTATACGACAGCATGCTGTCAATTATTCTTTTGTATATAGCAGCAAAACATTTCCATCAGCATACTCTACAGATGGACTTCTCCTGAACCTTATGGATCACGATTCTGTCTGGGTCTTCAGGGTAGATATCAAGGAAATAGAAGTAGCTTAGTCCCACACGTGACACCTGGCCACCAGTGTCATGGACACTGACCACTTCCACAACATCTTAGAACTTTGTGTGATATCCTACCCCCAAACTGTTAGAAGTACTGGTCATATATTTGCCATTCCAGTATTTTTGTCATGTTTTATTCTTAATAATGCTTTACTATCATGAAAACTTTTCCATAGTTGATATTTTTGTATATATTAACCTAATCAAATACTGTGTGAGTACTCTGAACTGATCACAGACTCATACATATGATAAACTACATTCTAGCCCTCAGACTCACAATTTAGTTTTAATCTTGAGTGAAATGTTATTTTGAAATATTTAATTTAATTTTGAATTAATTAATATTTAATTAATTTTCTAAATAGTGTTTAATTTTAATTTTTTAATGATTTATACTGTTTCTATTTTGTATCTGCATGTACAAAATAGTTAGGATAGATATACAGCTACTTTCTCTTTTTTTTTTTTTTTGTCTTTTTGAGACAGGGTCTCGCTATGCAGTTCAGGCTGGCTTTAAGCTCACTTTGTAGCTCAGGCTGGTCTCGAACTCACAACAATCCTCCTGCCTCAGCCTCCCGAGTGCTGGTACTTTCTCTTAATTCAATGAAAAGAAAGACTTGTACTAATAGGGTTTAGACAGGTTATCATGTCTACCTATTGTACTATGAATAACCACTATGAAGACAAAAATATGCAAAAATATTAATTATTGAAACTGTCCTATTAATTGATTTTGAAACTGTCTCATTGCTTTTTTTCTTAATAAAAAAAAAGAAAAAAAGATTATTTAAGAGTCTGGAAAAATGATTTATAGTTTTTTTGACTAGTAATCTACTTATAGGACATGGTATGATATTTTCTATTTTCTCCTAGTTTTAGAAACTCTAAAAGTGTATTTCCATTGACTTTATATTAGTTCTTCTTTGTCCTTTACACACACACACACACACACACACACACACACACACAATATATATATGTAACTTGACATAAGATTGATATTACTTTGTGAAAATCTTCAATGACTTTTTAAATGGGTTCATTTAATATAATTAAAGTCTACATAGTCCTGCACAATTAACATTTTAAAAACTCTTTATTTTTTATCTAGGACCACATAGCAACTTCTCTTGCCTTCTGGATTATAGTCTCTGTTAATTTTTATATGCTATGTCTTGAAATATTAGAATATTTCAAGTTTGTATAGCTGGAAAATATCTTAATTTTAGTCTCAAAAGGTATGTTTGATAAGTATAAAATTCAATGAGGATAATTTTTTTTTCAGTAAATCTAGTTTCTTTAGAAACAATAAAATAAAGTCTTGGCTATTTCTTTCAGTTTCTGAATGGCTTTTTGTAAAGCTCTCTACCAAGTTTCATTTGTTTTTAATCAGTTATTAAATCAATGGTCGTTTTCCCTATGCTATAATGGCACATCCTTGGTGATAATTGCTAAGGATTTGAAAATAAGACCTAGTCACTGCCCTCAAATTGCTTATAATTAGTAGTTAGGTTGAAAAAAAAAACACAATTAATTATAATGAAGTAAATCCAATGATAACACTCTGCGTGGGAATAGATGATAGATAGATAGATAGATAGATAGATAGATAGATAGATAGATAGATAGATAGATAGATAGATAGATAGATCTTCTATGAAATCTATAAGGAGGGATACAGAAAACCAACTGGGGAATTCTAAGAGGAAGTGTCACCTGACTTGTCTTAAAGAATGAACTAGACAGGACCAGACAAGTGTAGGCCAGAGGTGGACTGACACAGTTGCTGTTCATATCCAAAGTTGGGTTCTACCAACTGCACACTGAAAATATTTGAAAAGCATACCTGTATCAGACATGCACAGACATTTTTCTTTCCATTATCCCCCAAATGATACAACCATTTATTGTGGATAAAGTCATAAATAATCCAGAGATGATTTAAAATGTATAGGAGAACATGGGGGGTTATATGCAAATGCTGTGGTATTATACATAAGGTTCTTGACCATTTGAGGGTGGGGTTATCTCCAGTGGATCCTGGACCCAGTCTTCCATGTGGGAAGACTCCATATGCCAAGGTTCCACTGGAGCCCCAAGTATGAGACAAGAAATGTCAGTGGAGGACATTTAGAGGAGTAAGCAAATAAAAACTGAACAATCTGAATGATCAGCAGAAGGAAGAATTTATCATTATATATCCCAAAGTCATGTAATATATTTCGGATAGTGGTAATCTGGTGAGCATTAATTAGTATGAAAAGCATGAGGGGAGTTGGGTTTCTGATTGACTCTCTATAGTCATCTAAAATTTTCTGTAACTTCCAGCGACACCTTTGATAGTTTTTCAAACAGACGTTGCTGCCTGGCAGGGCCTCTCTCTCCATGCTCCCCTCAGATCCTTGGGGAAGCGATTTCATTCTGATCACTTCTCAATTTTGTCTCTGTAAATTCTGCACTCCACAGATATTCATAAAATGCACACTCCACCCTCATCTGCCCCTGTGCTCATCACTATTCAATAGTTACTATAAGTTCTAGTTTCTGGCTTCAAAGGACACAAAGTTAGACACGAAATTGTTTTCTGGTACACCTGAAGGCCACCATTTAAATAGAAACTCGGGCTCTTTTTCTGATCAGTCCATAGCCAGCTCTGTCCTAGAGCCACTGTGAAGTTATGGTAAGCCTTTTCACTCTTCTGGGACTAGAAAATCACTCTTCTATTTGTTTCCTAACTTCTCTGTTCAAACTGTACTTACTTAATAATTTGTATACTTCCTTCTTCACTCTCTTTATTCTGAAAATACCATAACCTGGCAAGCTACGCAGTGACTGTACCCTGAAGCTGTACAGTGATTTTCTCCTAGTCAATCATATTAAGTAATCATTGTCACAACCAAATTGTATATATTTAGAATACAAATACTGTGATGTGTATAAAACAACGTTGTAGTTTGGTATGACAAGAAAACATAAGACACGCTTTGTGGGTAATATCAGTTAAACTTAAACTTTAAAAGGAACTGAATGCATAGTAAAAGGAGGTAGAATAATGTGTATTAGACTGTAGAGAAAAAGGAGAGATTGAACAAAAGATACAAAATTAAATCAAGATAGTTCTAGAACACTCTGGGAAGATGCCAGGATAGAATTTTTTCCATTGGCTTTCTTCCTGATCTTGTGACTCTCTCCCTTATTTCTTTGTTTATCTGTGATCCCACCTGGAGAAGTGAAAGGTAGAAATATGTAGGTACCACTCCAATGGTGAAAGCTTAATTAACATTTCTAAACCTGATTTATCTGTAGACATTTACTCTGCCCCTCAAGGCTACTACAGTCCTCATTTTGTTTGCTGAGTCATAATTCTCAGGGTTATGAGGAAAGTAAATATATTTTGCCTATTCCCTTGCCCTTCACATTGATAGGCCCAGTATTTCAATATCCTTCTCAATTCTACTTGAGGCTCTCTCCCTCAAATTCGGAATTAATTATTAAGCTCAAGACTAAGAATGATTTTTCTGGGCCTGGTTGTGGACCATCCTAATATTGTCTGGAATAGTCTTGGCCAATAAGATATGTAGTAGAGAGAACAGGGTTTTTGGAGGCCATTTCTGGATTTGAAGTCAGGTTTCACCTGTTAGAATCTATGCGATTCTACTCCACATGAATTTCTTCACCTACAAAATTTAGATAATAATACCTACCTTGTTATACTATTTGGTAGTTAGAAGAGTAAATGCAAAATACCTGTCAGAGGACCTAAGAGGTAACAATATGAATAAATGCATAAGAAACTATATTTCTGATAATTGTGGAAATAATAAAAGTCATCCATGATTTTGCACTAAATTCCTCAGGTTCGACAAATAGTGAGCCTAATATAGTATGTTATGTTTTCTTGTATCTCATGATCTACTGTGGGTTTCACACCTGCAGGTGACACTAAACAGGCTACAAAGAGAAATAGTGGCTGAGAAAATCAAGTGGCAGAGGTGCTACCCAATCTTGAGGTCTGTGTAGTAAAATTACTGAGTACTCCCTGACAAAGTGCTCTGACCTCTCTGGTT
>PVKA01050211.1:0-12844 GCA_004027165.1 Ctenomys sociabilis | reverse complement strand
TTTTTTTTTTTTTTTTTTTTTTTTTTTTTTTTTTTTTGAGACAGGGTCTTGCTATGCAGTTCAGGCTGGCTTTAAGCTCACTTTGTAGCTCAGGCTGGTCTCGAACTCACAACAATCCTCCTGCCTCAGCCTCCCGAGTGCTGGGATTACAAGCATGCGCCACCACGCCCGGCTTGACTTTTTTTTTTTTAAAGCAGACATTTTTTAAAAACTTAATTAATCAGGGCCAGCCAGATAGCCTAGCAGATTAAAGCACCTGCTTAGGCAGATGCAAGGACCAGGTATGATCCCCACTGTGACATGCCTGCCCCACTGCTTGGACAAACTACCATGGCTATTGAGACTGGGCATGGTGGCGTGTGCCTGTAATCCCAGTGCTTGGGAGGATGAAAACAGGAGGATCACTATGAGTCCTGTCTGTGCAGTGAGACCCATTAGACCATGTAGCAAATGCATTAAATTTTGAAAAATTAATTAAATGTTTGGTACAGGATCTCACTGCACTCCTGCCAGCCAGGCTCCTTGCGCTTGCCAGGCAGGTGTTTAGGCCAAGGGCTATCTCCACAGCCCTCTGCCGAAAAGCAAACTGTTTTTTATCTTTAGAATGAAAACAGCCTTTCAATTTAATCACCTTAAGTGGAAAATGTAAAAACTTTTCTTTTCTTTTAATGTCAATTGTAATGGAGACAGAGAACCACTATTTCCTGCTTTTCTGCTAAATTCTATTCCTGGGGTTATGGCCTTTGTATCTCTCCAGGTGGGAGACTCAGCTGCCTTACCTGGAGGCCATCCACATTTACATTCAAAAAGCCCTTCAAAATTAATTTTTATAGGGCCAGAAAGATGGCTCAGTGGAATAAGTGCTTCCCTGGCAAGCACAAGGGCTTGACTTCAATCTCCGGTTCTGAAAAAAAAAAAAAAAAAAAAAAGAATGGTTCTCAAAATTAATTTTTATTTTTAATTATTATTATTTTTATTTTATTTTATTTTATTTATTTATTTATTTTTTTTTTTGCGGAACCTGAGATTGAACTCAGCGCTTATTCTACTGAGCTATCTTCCTGGCTCCCTATTTTATTTTTTCTGTATTTTAGGAAGGAGTCTACAGGGTGTTCAGGGTCTCACGACTAGATCAGACTCATAGTGGTTCTGCTGTTTATAGCCTCCCGAGTGTTGGGAGTACAGGCACGCACCACCATGCCCAGTCTCAATAGCCATCTCAGTGTGCCCCACGGACAGGGCTGGAAAGACAGGCCGGGTGATCAAATCCCCAGCCCCTGTGCCTGCAATAAATTAGTGGATAAAAATTTGCTAATTTTGGATCCTAAATGGTGTGCGGAGAGGCCGTGAAGCGCTGCTGCTGGGCAGCGCGGGCCGCTGCTGGGCTCTGCACTCGGGCCGCAGAGGACTTCCCTGGCCTGCGAGTGCCTGTCCTTGTCTGAGCAGTCCTCTAGGGTGGTAGAGGCCCAAGATGTTCACTCAGCCTGAGAGGAGGAAGATTAGGAGGAGAAGACTGCAATGCGGGGAGCCAGGAAGCCCTTGGGCCTCTGAAGTTTTCAACAAACCTCCGTCTACCAATATGCTAAGATGTGTTCATTAGAGAATAAATTGTAAGGGATTACAAGGGGGGAAAAATCTGCTAATTTTTATTTTTAACCCAATATTTATTTTTAATAATTTTAAATTTTTTATTAAAGAAAGAATGACAGGGTCTGAGGAGATGGCTTAGTGGAATAAGAGCTTGCCTGGCAAGCATAAGGGCCTGAGTTCAATCCCCTGTTTGGCAAACAAAAAAGAAAGAATGACCAATTGAGCAATATAAGAATCTGCTCTGAGGGCTGGCCAGATAGCATAGTGGGCTAAAGTGCCTGCTTCAGCAGAATGCAAGAGCTCGGGCTGAGACAGCGATTTGAGACTGGGTGGGGTGGTGCGCATCTGTAATCCCAGCACTTGAGGCTGAAACTGGAAAACTGCTACAAGTGCCATCTATGTAACGAGACCCTGTCCACCCTGTAGACCCTGTCCTAAATACGTTTTTAAAAATTGTATATTTAATTAAAAAATAAATAAATAAAAGAATCTCCTGTGGTTTAAACAATGGTTTGCATGGATTGGCTACTGCTTTTACTCCATGGCCTTGGGGCTAGGCGAGCTCCTAGCAGCAGCTCGATTGTCTTAGGGGATGGGACGGGTTTTCTTGGGCCCACATCCCCTCCCCAAGCTTCTAGGGTGCTATGGCCCTATAACCATGGCCTCTGTGTGCTGAGGCACAACAGCCATTGTGCGTGCCAGCTGTCCTTCTGGCTCTGATCATTGGATGTTTTACTTTTGCACAGACTGGAAATATCAGGGGCCTGCTGGTTTGCTCAGTTGTTTAAGTGCCTGCTTATGCAAATGCAGTCATGCACAGGATACTGGCATTTTGATCTCCAGCTCCTCAGGCCTTACCAGACCCACCCTTAAGGCAGCCTGAGCCAGCCCAAAAAAAAAAAAAAAAAAAAAAATCCTTCTCAACTTTGGGGTCTTTGCCGGTTAGCTCAGTTGTTTAAAGCGCCACTTGGGCAAATTCAATCAGGCATATAATACCATGTCCCAGCTCCAGAAAGTGCACCAGATCTGTCCTTAAGGCACCCAGAAGTCACACACACACACAAAAAAAACCCTAAACTCTTATCCAGAAGATAGTGGCTTAAGTGCCTGAAGGCAAGCACAGGGTCCTGAATTTGATCCCTGATACCAAAAACAAACAAACAAAAACCAAAAAAAGAAAAAAAGACACTAACAAATTTCCAGTGCCAGCAACATGCATAGCCAATACCAAAGCCATGGTGAGCCAGTCATGACCCTCCTACTTAGCACAGGCCTGTAGTTGATGGTGTGTGTCAACCTCTGCAGCTAGGCTGGGCACACAGACACGCAGTCAGCTCTCTGGCCCTTGTGAGCCTCCATCCCCAAGTTTTACACCTAACGTGCCGGTGCCAGTGCACACCTGGGCTGAATGTTGCTGGCTCTAACCAGTCCACTTCCCTCACGTATGCACTCTCTTTGGAAGTGTTCCCACTGCCCACGCTTATCCCATACCAGGTATCCTGAACAGGAGTGAAATGTAAGGATCTGTGAGTCTCAGTATGGTCTGTTCTACCCTGGGAGAAATGACGGCATGAATGAGGAAAACACAGACAAAAGACAAAATCTGGATAAGGTAGCCGAGACCCCCCAGCAAAAATACACATGTTTAT
The DNA here is from genome assembly GCA_004027165.1 of Ctenomys sociabilis. Classification (NCBI taxonomy): domain Eukaryota; kingdom Metazoa; phylum Chordata; class Mammalia; order Rodentia; family Ctenomyidae; genus Ctenomys; species Ctenomys sociabilis. The sequence continues at coordinate 9,605 of PVKA01050211.1, read as the reverse complement.
TTATACCTTTGCAAAGCTAGTAACATGTGACACAAGGTTGCCTCGTCTAATAGCTGACAAAAACCAGACAGGATGCTAATCTCAGGATTGAGGTAGCTTCTCTGCTTTAGGCACTGAGGTCTAGTCCTGTTTACATACCTTTGACCAATTTACCAGCATCCATGGCTCTCAACAAGGGGGAACAGGGAGATAGCTCACTGGTCTAGACAAATGCAAGAACCTGGATTTGATACCTGGTACTGTATGCTGTGCCAGCCCCACACCAAGCCGGCCACCAAAACTGGGCTACATGACCCCCAAGTAACTGGTCATCCAAGGGGCTTGGCAACAGGCTCAGGATCTTGTAGTGGCTTGTGACAGCAAGCACAAAGAAACAAAACACCAAGTGGGTAGGAAGAAGGAAGTTTTTATTGCAAGCTGGGGACCAACTGATGCCCAACTCCCAATTAGGGGTCCAAGTGTGGTCAGGACCTGCCTCAACTTTGCTTGGAGATTATGTCTCTTTCAGGTTTCCACAGTGAGCACATGAGGTCCTTCGGAAGGATATGAGCAGAATGTTTCCATTTCCCAGTCCCTGTGGAGCATCTAGGTGCCATGGGGCCATGTGGCTGAAGCTTGCCCTATAGGACAGGTTGTTCTCTACTGCCTAAGCCTGGTTTTCTCCAAGGGCCTTTCTGCTTAGCTCTGTGGGAGGAGGTAAGGAAGAGGGTTCACCTCAGCTTGAAGCAACCCTCCCTTGAAATGGAGTCTCTTTGGCCCCATCAGTCTGAGTTCAAGTGCTTGTGGGGCTTGGAGACACCCTGAGGTCCCAGAGGTAGTGAAAGCAGAAGCAGAATGTTCACGGCTTCCTGAGAGAGCGTGGCCTTGAGGATGCTGTCGGCCTCACCTTGCTATCCAGGAAAGTCCCTGACTGCAGCTTGGTGGTGGTGGCAAAGGTCCTAGATGTCAAGAGTGCTGTTGCAGAAGCTGTTAAGGCCAGGCTGCATGTGGCCAAGGTGGGCGTCCAGGGCCTGGCAGAAGAGAGCTTGGCATGTCTGCTGGTCCAAGGGTGGCGCTGAGGGGTCTCACAGGCTGAGGCCAGGAAGCTGTGGCCTTGGCCCAGAGTATCTTGCCTTTCGGACCACCAGGAGACCTGGTGGTCTGTATGGCCGTGTGGCCGGAGTCTGGATGGTCCGATGGCACAGCCTGAGGCCGCCTCAGACGCAGGCAAAGCTGGGGAGAGCGAAGTTGTTCAGGGCTGCAGCGTGCATGAGGGCCGGGGGTCGCAGCTCCCGAGGCCTGAACACCTGGCTGGCCTGGCGAAGCTCGGCCTGGCTGGCTGGGTGCCTAGCCCCGCTCCGGCGTCCTGCAGGCCCATGGGTCCCAGGAGGTGAGCTTCAGGATCCATGACCGGGCTCCTTCCCAGACGTCCGGGCCACGCTGTGGTCTAGGCTCTCTCGAGGTCCACTCCGACTTTAGAGGCGCCGGGCCGGGGCTCGGTGCGTGCGGTCACAGGAAATGGGAGCTGGGAGCTGGGAACTGCCCCAGGCCTGGGAGCGTCTGGAGGACTTCGGGCCCACGGGGGCTCTGCTAGTCCACTTCGGAGGCTCTTCGACCTCGGGGGTCCTGCGGGGCACGGACTGCCTCTGCTTTGCCTGGCATTGTTCCCCAGAAGTGCGGGAAAGCTCCGAATCGCTGGCAAGCTCGTCTTCGACTTGAAGAACCTCAGGCAGCTTGGAGTAGGGACCCTCGCCGCCGCGGCGGGTCAGGACGGCCAGCTGGGACCCCATGCCCTGGCTTCCTGCTGCTGCACGACTTTCTAGCTGCCTCTCTGCCTAAATAGGCCGCAGCAGCCACCACACCCTAGGGACAGCGCCTCAGGTGACCCAGCAGAGCCCATCTCATGGTCGCTATAGATCACGCCCTACCCTGGCTCCTCCCCCGCCCTCCACCCTAACTCAGACCCGCCTCAGGGCCTCCCCAGGGGCTGCGCATTCTTGGAACCCGCCCCTTTCTCTCCGGAACCCCGCCCCCTTCTCTCCTGTCTAGTGGCGGTCTCTAATGCCAGGGAAGCACTTATTCCACTGAGCCATCTCCCCAGCCCCTAGACACTACTTTAGCATGGTGGCTTAGTGACATTAAGTTAAAAAAAAAAAAAAAAAAAGCTTTCTTTTTCCTTTTCTTTTTTTTTTTTTTTTAAAGTAGGTAGGACAGGGTCTACAGGGTCTGCAGGGTGTGCAGGGTCTCACTATGTAGATAGGACTCATAGTGATCCTCCTGTTTTCAGCTTCCCACACGCTAGGATTATAGGTGTCTGCCACCACGCCCAGTCTCAGCCACTCTGGGCATCTATCCTGGGCTACTGCACCCTGCCTAAACAAGCACTTTAATCTGCTGAACCATCTGGCTGGGCCTCCCAAGCAGAATTTTTCTAATTTTTAAAAAAAAATTTTTTCCAGAACCAGGGATTGAACTGAGGCCCTTGTGCTTGCCAGGCAAGCGCTTACTCTATTAGCCCTTTCACTGGCCCCCAAGCAGCTTTTTCTTTCATTCTCCATTCTCTGTCTCTCTGCCTGTCTCTGTCTGTCTCTCTCTCTCTGCCTGTCTTTCTTTTTTTTTTTTTTTCTTTTTTTTTTTTTGTCTTTTTTGAGACAGGGTCTTGCTATGCAGTTCAGGCTGGCCTTAAGCTCACTTTGTAGCTCAGGCTGGTCTTGAACTCACAACAATCCTCCTGCCTCAGCCTCCCGAGTGCTGGGATTAAAGGCATGCGCCACCACGCCCGGCTTTCTGCCTGTCTTTCTGTCTCTGTATCTTTCTGTGTGTCTGTCTGTCTGTCTGTCTGTCTCTCTCTCTCTCTCTCCTTTCCTTCCTTCTTTCTCCGTGCTCTGAATTGAGCTAAGTACCTTACCACCCAGCTATAGCTTTCATATTTTTAGACAAGGTCTCAAGCTTTCCTTGGTGCAGCTTGGCTGAGCCTTGCCCTCTTCTGCCTCAATCTCCCCAGGGCTAGAGACATAGGTGTTTGCTAATATCACCAACTAGCAAGATTGGAACTTTGAAAAGTGCCCAGAGAGAAATTGAAGAGTTGACTGGCCCAAACCAGGTGTGGTAACAGGCCTGTTATCCCAGCACCCACTAGGCTGAGGCAAGAGGATATTCTACAGTTCAAGGCCAGCCTGAGCTCCATAGGAAGATCCTGTCTCCAAAAAACAACAGTTTGCTTGCCCCAAGGGTGTGAACCAGAGCTTGGGTTTTCTGGGATGGGGTTTGGGGCAAAGGATTGGGCTACATCCATGGTCCCCCTAGATGTGGGGAGCACTGTTCACACAAGTTAGAGTTACCCACCTTTTGCTGGACCTTTTGTAGGGTGACTCACACAGATCTATAATCTACAAGTTCTTTTTGCCCACCCTGTAGATCGCCCTGCCTCTGTAATAAAAATCTGACCTCATAGGATACAGATCATGAGAATGCTAATACATATGCCTTTTTTTTTTGTATTTAGTACAGGGCCTACAAGGTCTCACTACACAGATCAGACTCTTATTGATTCTCCTGCTTTCAGCCTCCCAAGTCCTGAAATTACAGGCACACACCACCATACCCAGTCTCATTCATCTGTCTCAGTACGCTCCAGGGGCAAGGCCAGCACTACGTATCGAACCCCAGTTCCTATGTCTGCCTAATCAGGTGCCTTTTAATCTGCTAAACTATCTGGCCAGCCCCAAATGATCTTTTTGGTGGTGCATCCAAAACTAAATGCATAAATGTCATTATTCCTAATGGCCTTAACATCTGACTTGGAATCCACCCTCAATCATCTCAAAGACATACCTCCCATTGTTGGAGGCAGCTAAATTAGGTAGAAATATTACAGGCAGTCAGACAGGGCCAGGCCCTCAAGGAGACAACATAGAAGACAAGGTGATTTTGTAACTTTGTAGTTTTCTGTTAGTTTACTTTGTGCAGGGTCTCACTATATAGTTTGGACTCCTAGTGAGACTCCTGCTTTCAGCCTCCCTAATGCTGGGATTACAGGTGTGTGCCACCTCACCCAGACTCCATCACAGGGTCAGCTCACCTGGGAGGGTAGGGACAGTGCAGTATGGGATGCCGGGGTTGGATTCCTGGCCCCTGCGCTTGCCTAAGCAAGGGCTTAGGCTGCTGAGCTATCTCTGGCAAGCACAAGTTTGATCCCCAATACCACCAAGCTGAGTTCAATCTCCAGAACTATCAAAAGAAAAAAAAATCTGATATGTACAGACCTAGCTAAGATCTTTCTTTATCCCTTCAACTGGCTTTCAGCAATGCATATCAGTCCAGCCGAGGTGCCATTGGTAGTCTCTGAAGATATCAGGCATGTTTCCCCAGAACCCAGCTGCATAGTGAGACCCTATATCAAATAAATAAGAATTAATAAAAAAAAAATTAAAAACCCAGAAGTACAAAACGAACAAAAGCTTATCAAACAAGGAATATGTAAAGGTAAAATGAAAACTTACTTTTAAAAGTTTTTTTTTTTTTGTCACAATCAGGGATTAATATTAGGCCCTTGCCAAATAAGTGCTTGTTCTACTGAGCTATTTCCCAGGTCCCCTTAAAAGTATTTTATTCATTGATATAGTTACTTTTTGTAGCACCAGGGCCTCATGTATGTGAGAAAAGCATCTTCAACTAAGCTATACTTCATCTACTATTTTTCAGTGATCTGATACTAGTTTGTTCAAAGTAATAATAGCAGCCGGGCGTGGTGGTGCATGCCTGTAATCCCAGCACTCTGGAGGCTGAGGCAGGAGGATTGTTGTGAGTTCAAGACCAGCCTGAGCTACAAAGTGAGCTTAAGGCCAGCCTGAGCTGCATAGTAAGACCCTGTCTCAAAAAAAAAAAAAAAAGTAATAATAGCAACAATCGATTAACATACATATTTATGTAAAGATAAATGAATTACAGCAGTGATATAAGGAATAGGTGGGAAGAATCAGGATTTTTTTCATTTTAAAGTCCTTGTAGAGCCGGGCGTGGTGGCGCATGCCTATAATCCCAGCACTCGGGAGGCTGAGGCAGGAGGATTGTTGTGAGTTCGAGACCAGCCTGAGCTACAAAGTGAGCTTAAGGCCAGCCTGAGCTGCATAGCAAGACCCTGTCTCAAAAAGACAAAAAAAAAAAAAAATAAAATAAAAAAAAATAAAGTCCTTGTACTATACGTGAAATCATATAATATTCTTTGAAAGGAGTCTTGAATTAGTTGTACATGTATGTTGTAGGGCTGGGGATATTGTTTAGAAGTCTACGTGCCTACCTGGCAAGTGTAAGGACCAAGTTTGATCCCCAGTACAGCATGGTGTGCCCACCACAGGTGCCCAGCCAGCCACTGAACCTGGGCATAGTGGTGCACATCTGTAATCCTAGGACTGGGGAGACTGAGATAGGAGGATCACTATGAGTCTGAGCTGCATAGCAAGACCTTGTACTAAATAAATAAATAAAAGATTTTCTAAAAAATGTACACTGCAAACTCTAGAGCAACTACTAAAAGTTCATAAAAAGTATAAGTAATACGCTAAAGAAAAAGAGAAAATGGAAAATATAAGTTTATCAGTTAAAACCATAAAATTTGTAATCCTCCTCTCTCTCTCAGGGTTCTGAGAGGCTGGGGCTGCAGACATATGCCACTACTACTGGTTTTAAAAGAAATTTTATTTTATTTTTTGGCAGAACTGGGGATTGAACTCAGGCCCTTGCACTTGCCAGGCAAGTGTTTATTCTACTGAGCCATCTCCCTGGCCCCTTAAAAGAAATTTGAGGGCCAGGGATGTAGCTCAGTGGTTTAAGTGCCTGCCTGGCAAGCACAAAGTCCCGAGTTCAATCTCTGATACAAAAAAAAAAAAAAAAGAAAAGAAAGAAATTTTAAAAGAAAATGGATTAGTTCAATCCCTGGTTCCACCAAAAAAGAAAAGAAATGAAAGACTAAAATAGATAAAACAAGGGCAAGCCAAATAGCTCAGCAGATTAAAGTACCTGAAAGCAGGTGCAGGGGCTGGGTTCAATCCCTGGGCCTGCCTGCACCGCCCCCCCCCCCCACTGAGATGGCGATTGAGACTGGGTGCGGTGGCACTCGGGAGGTTGTAAAAAGGAGAATCACTATGAGTCTGATCTAGTAGTGAGAACTTGAACACCCTGTAGACCCTTCCCTTAAAATAAAATAAATAAACAAAGAGGGTGTTAAGCCAACTATATCAAAGATCCTTTTAAACATCATGGTCTAAATGAATTAATTAAAAAATTATTAGACTGGACAAAAATAAGAGATAATTCTATGTTGTCCATACAAAAACCAACCTGTAATCCCAGCACTTGGGAGGCTCAGGCAGGAGGACCACCTCAAGTTCGAGGCCAGCCTGGGCTATAATAGTGAATTCAAGATCAACCTGAACTATGTAGCAGACCCTGTCTCAAACACATACTTTAAATAAAAGAAAAATATAGATTAAGAGAAAATGGTTGGAGACATAACCTAGTCTAACACGAATCAAAAGCAAGCAGGAGTAGCCATGTTAATTTCAGACATACCAGACCTAAGAGTAAAGTAAGGAAATTTATCAGAGATAGGTACGCACATTGCAAAATAGCAAAGGTGTCAATTCTCTAAAAGGATATAACCATTCTTAACATGTATATGTCTAGCAATAGAACATTAAATTATGTAGCAAAAAGTGATAGAGCTATAAGGAAAAATAGATAAAACACTATCATAGTTTGCAGATGTCAGGACCCTTCTATTAAAAATGGATAAATTACCTGACAAATAATCAGTAAAGATATAGTTAGACTCTAATACCATCAATCAACTAGATATAATTGACATTTATAGATTGATTTGTTCAGTAACAGCAGAATACATGTTCTTCTTAAACTGGCATGGAAAATTTACCAAGTTAGACCATGTTCTGGTCCATAAAACACATATTAACACATTTGAAAAAAACAGAAATCAGACTGGCCAGATAGCTCAGCAAACTAAAGCGCCTGCTTAGGCAGAGCAAAGGACCAGGATTCAATCCCCAGCACCAACAAGCCGTGCAGGCCTGTCCCCAGCACACTCTGAGACAGTGATTGAGACTGGGCATGGTGGTGCGGGCCTGTAATCCCAGCACTTGGATGGCTGAAAACAGGAGGATCACTATGAGTCCAATCTACATAATGAGACCCTATATACCTGTACTGAACACATTAAAAAAAAAGGGGGGATGTGGGGTGATGGCTCAGTGGAATAAGCACTTTCCTGGGAAGCCCAAGGGCCTGAGTTCAATCCCAAGTTCCACCAAAAAAAAAAAAAAAAAAAAAAAAAGAAGAAGAAGAAGAAGAAGAAGAAGAAAGAAATCATTCAGCAGTGTAATTAAATGAATTCAATGAAAGATAGATGGAAATTTCAAAATACACACAATCTAAATATTACATGTGGTAAAAAAATGTCAATAGATTTTTTTCTTTCAGTACTCAGGATTGAACCCAGGGCCTGTTGCGTGTTAGAAAAGCACTCTTTTGAGCTGGGCGTGGTGGCGCATGCCTGTAATCCCAGCACTAGGGAGGCTGAGGCAGGAGGATTGTTGTGAGTTCGAGACCAGCCTGAGCTACAAAGTGAGCTTAAGGCCAGCCTGAACTGCACAGTGAGACCCTGTCTCAAAAAAAAAGACAAAAAAAAAAAAAAAAAAAAAGAAAAGAAAAGCACTCTTTTGCCAGGAAGGTGCTTGCACCACTGAGCTATATTCCTGGCTAAACTCCATTATGAAGATACAGTCTCAGTCAACCTTTTTAAATTTTATTTTGTGACAGGGTCTCAGTAAATCATCCAGGTTAGCTTTAAGCTTGAAATCCTCCTGTCTCAGTGTCCCAAGAGGCTGGAGTTGCAGGCATAAGCCACTACAACTCTTTTTAAAATAAATTAAAATTTTTTATGAACAAGTACAAATGAAAATACAGTGGGTTCAGTGAAAGCAGTGCTTAGAGGGAATGTATAGTTTTGCCTGTATGTGTTCGAAAAGAAGTTGTTGGTTTTTCTTTGTTTTTTCTTGTGACACAGGATCTCTCCCTGCAGTTCAGACCAGCCCAGGGTGTCTCCAATTCACAGTGATCCTCCTTCCTCAGTCCCAGAAGTGCTGGGATTATAGGTGTGCACCACCATCCCCAGTTAGAAAAGAAGTTTTTAAATCAATGATCTGGGGCTGGGGAGATGGCTCAGTGGAATAAAAGCTCCCCTGGCAAGCGCAAGCGCAAGGGCCTGAGTTCAATCCGTAGTTCCGCCAAAAAAAACAGACACACAAAAGAAACCCATCTGTAATCGGAACACTTGGAAGGCTGACAGGGAGGATCATTGTGAGTAAGAGACCAGCCTGGTTTACATGGTGAGCTCAAGGTCAATGGGAACTAAACTGCTTGTCTCAGAAAGAAAACAACAACAACAACAACCAAAAAAAAAAAAAAAAAAAAAAAAAAAAAAAAAAAAAAAAAAAAAAAAAAATTACAAAACAATGAGCAAACTAAGTCCAAAGAAAACAGAAGAAATGTTAAAATTAGAGCAAAATTCAGGAAAACTGAAAAGAGATAATCAACAACACCAGATGTTTTTTTGAATATACTAAAAAATTCTAAAGGCCTGGAAAGGTAGCTCAGTGAACTAAGCACTTGCTTAGGCAAATTTAGGAAACCAGGTTCAATCCCCTGTACCACAGGCTGTGCAGGCCCCACCCCCAGGCTTGCTGAGCCAGCCTGTAATCCCAGGGCTGGCTGTGCTGAAAACAGGAGGACACTAGAACACTAGGAGTCCCACCTGCATAGTAAGACCCTGTACCAAATGCATTAAAAAAAAAAGTTCTAGGAAGCAAAAATTCCAGCCAGGCTAAGGGAAAAAAGACACAGAGATTAGTCATTTAAACAATGAAAGAAGAAACATCACTACAGATTCCATGAACATTACAAAGATAAAAGCTAGGTGTGGTGACACATATCTGTAACACTGGCACTCTAGGACGATGAGGTAAGAGGACTGCAAGTTTGACTCAGCCTGGACAATTTAACAGCTAGTGAGAACTTGCCTCAAAATTTAACGAGGAAGTATAGCTCAGAATGAAGGCCTTGGGTTCAGTCTCCAACACTATGCAAAAGAAGAAGATAATAAACAAACATTATGAATAACTCTATGTAAACAATCATCTTAAAAGTCTAAATGAAATGTATAAGTCTTTATAAGTTACATTTTGCAAAAGATGCACAAAAGGTTTAACCTGTACATAACTATTTATAGTAAAGAATTTGAAAAAATAATTAATAATCTTGCATAACAGTGGGCACCAGGCCCAGACAGGTTTATTGCTGAATTCTCCCAAGTATTAAAGAAGAAATTCTCTTCATTCTCTCCCAAAAGAGAAAAGCAAAGGGAATATTTTTTAACTCATTCTGCTAGCATTTTCCTAACACCAAAGCTAACTAAGGAAATGGCAAGAAAATAAATCTACAGACTAGTAAGTCCATGAGCACAGATGGAAAAATCGTCAACAAAATATTAGCAGACTATAGCTACAATGTATTCAAATATTATGTATGCAAATATATGTATTCAAATATTATAT
>PVKA01050209.1:0-12845 GCA_004027165.1 Ctenomys sociabilis | reverse complement strand
ACCACCCACTCATATCTCTGATCTGGCTCTTCTTGGTTGATGGAGGGAACAGTAAATGCAAATCGAGGAGTATCCTGGGGGTTTAGTGGGATGGAGAAGAAACAGTCCTTAATGTCTATGACAATAATGGGCCAGCCTTTAGGTAGCATAGACAGCAAGGGGAGTCCCCTCTGGACTGGTCCCATGATTTGCATTTGATGTTAATGGCGCGGAGGTCATGAAGGAGCCGCCATTTGCCTGATTTCTTTTTGATGACAAAGATAGGCGTATTCCACGGAGAGACTGATGGCTTAATGTGTCCTAGGAAAAGTTGCTCCTGCACTAGATCTCGAGCGGCCTGAAGCTTAATTGTAGGCAAGGGCCACTGAGGAACCCACACTGGCTCTCCGCTTTTCCAGGTGATGGGGATTTGCTCCTCAGCGGCCCCTAGGAAAAACCCAGACCTGCTCTCCCCTTACGAGGTGTAGCGGTCACTGGCTCAGGTTGTCCCTGTAAAAACTTTCCCAGCCCCTGTCCTGGGACATATCCCATTCTTTGCATAGTTTTTTGAGCGGGGCGAGAATAATCACTGGATAGTTGAAAATTCATGTCAGCCAGAAGATCTCAACCCCACAATGTTATGGGCAGCTCCAGTACATAAGGCTGAAAGCAGCCGGACCGCCCCTCAGGCTCAGTCCAGCAAAGTTCTCTAGCGCTCATGTTAGGAGCTTTAGCATAACCTAGGCCTTGAAGGGAATGAGAGGACACCTGCACTGGCCACCCAGATGGCCAATCTTTATGAGCTATTATGCTCCTGTCTGCCCCTGTGTCAAGCAAGCCTTGTATGGGCTTATTATCCACAGTCAATGTCAGCAGGGGATGTTGATCTAAGTCTAAGGATATAAAAGCAGCAGTCCCTCCAGTGGACCCAAAACCATGATCACCACGTTTGGCTCCTGTGCTGGGCACCAACTTATGAAGGCTGGGGAGTAGCAATAATTGTGCTATTCTGTCCCATGGGCGGACATGTATAAGCCCCTTTTGGGATTCCATCACGATTTTTATAACACCAGTGTAATCTGGGTCTATAACCCCAGGGTGTACTCGGAGCCCCCTCATGGTAGCAGAGGAGCGTCCGAGCAACAAACCCACAGTATTTTGGGGTAGGGGCCCTCTCAAGTCTGACTCAACTAACTGTACCCCCTCCTCAGGGGTTAATACCACCGAGGTGGTGGCACAGAGGTCCATCCCTGCAGCTCCCTCAGTTGCCCTTCTTGCCCCAGTGGTGCCTGTAATAGGGACTGAGGCGCTTGTGTCGGCGCTGGTCCCGCAGATTGGGATTGAGGCTGACGTTCCATGACCCCATACACTTGGGGGCCCTGAGGTCTGGGGCCCCTCTGCCCGTTTTTTGGCTCTGGAAGGGGGTTGCCATGGATATCCTTGACTGAGCGGCAATCACGCACCCAATGCTTCCCCTTTTTACATCTAGGGCATATGCCTGGGACTGCGGAAGCGGTGCTCCCCACTGCCGCCTGGCCGCCCCCACTCTATTGGGGCAGTTCCTCTTTAGATGCCCCTGCTGGCCGCACTGGAAGCAGGCACCATTTTTTCCTGTAGGTTTAGATCCCTTATTTGGCTGAACGATCTGAGCAACTGCAGCGGCAAGACCCTCATTAGTTAGCGGCCCGCCTATATCTCTGCAGATTTTTAACCAGGATTCTATGCCCTTATTCTTAAAGGGTAATATAGCTGCTCGACAAGCCTCGTTTGCCTGTTCAAAAACAAGCTCCTTTAGAACTGGGCCCGCCTCATCTGTGTTAGGGAATATCTGGCCGGCCACTTCCAGCATGCGGGCTACGAAATCGGAAAAGGGCTCTGAAGGGCCTTGATGAATCTTTGACAGTGAACTCTGCCCCTTAGCCCCCCTGGATGGAATAGCCCTCCACGCCCGAATGGCCATAACATTGATTTGTTGATATACCACCTCTGGATAGTCTGTTTGATGAGCCAGAAATCTACCTTCCCCTAACAGCATGTCTTTGTCCCAATACTGATTGCCGGCTGCCACATTTTTGGCAGCCTGTTCTATGGCAAATTCTAAATTTGCTGTGCGCCAATCCAAGTACTGTCCAGGGGATAAGCAAGATTTTTCCAAATTCTTCCAATCCGTAGGGGTCATAGCAAACCGTTGCATATTTTCCACTTGAGCTAAGGTAAAAGGAGCTTGAGGCCCGTAATTGCGGACAGATTCGGCTATAGATTTAACCTCCTTCCATTCTAATGGCTGGTGCTGCTGCAGCTGAGTGTTAGGGTCTTCAAACACAGGAAACGCGCCAGGCATAAAGCCATCAGGGCATTTCCCCCATAGATCCTGTAAACAGCAGCGCCCCCCTTCATATGCCGGCGGCGCTGAGGGTTTAACCGGCAGCGCCGTTGAACTCCTTTTCTTTTGAGCCTTTCCCTTAGTGTATAACGGAGTCCCAAGAGACAGGGTGCGTGCTGCCTCGAGGAGTGCCTCATCCCCCTCCTCAGAACCAGAAGAGGATGTGTCAAACTCACTCCCGTCGGCACTCTGCTCTTCCTCCCTTGGCTTGTCTGGTTTCCTAAACCACCCAGGAAGCACCGCATCTTTCCCAGTTGCTCCCTGAAAGGCGGACTCCCTACTGCTACCCCGCTCTGAGCACTCATCCTGAAGCTGGTGTAAGGCTTCCTTTCCACTTAAGATCAACTTGTCATTCTTTCGGTTTTCTAAACAACTGCGCACCAACCTCCAAAGTGGGTAAGTGCCCCCCCCCAATGATATCTTCTCTTTGGGCACGTTCTAGGTCTTTCCCTAATTTGCCCCAAGATGGCAAAGACAGGCTGCCCGTTTGTGCGAACCACGGCGCTGCACGGTCTATGTCTCTCAAAAAGTTCTCTAGGGTCTTTGTGCGGAGATTGAGGCCCTTGGAGGCAAGCAATCCCTTTAATGCTTTGTATATTGGATGAGATGATGACTCACCCATCGTTACAGTCTGCCTAAAACAGCCACGGCAGACGGCACACTGCTTTTGGTTTCACTTTTTGAAACACCCTCGCTCGCAGGCGAGTAGCCGAGAGGCGATTGCTCCCTGTTATCTACCAGGCGAGCAGCTAAAGGGTCCTCCTGCTTCCTTCCCCGAGGTACCTTCAGGGCCCGCTCCTCACCTGTCGATGTGGGCGGCTGGCCTTCCAGATGAAGGTTCTGGATCTGGTCAGTGGATGGTTCCGAGCTCCCCGTACGGGCCACCACTTGTCGCGCGCCTCCTGCCTGCAGAAAGACACGCGACCACCGTTCCTTCCTTCACACACAAATTTCTTTATTGAGCTTCTTTACATGGCGTTGCGACTGCCCCGAGCACTTCCCGTTAGGCCCTTATATAGAAACCCCGTCCCAATGGCAGTCTGCCACTTGGCCTATCTCTATAGGCGGACTACATCTATGCAAACAGGAAGATACGTTCGACCTCCAAGTATGGTCTTAACCACAGCCCAGAGATAAGTATGCAGAAGCTTCTCAGCCTAGCCCGCAGCGCCATTTTAGGGCGCGGCTGCTCAATAGCTCCTTACAGAGTATAAATTTATTTATTTATTTATTCATTTTTCATTTTTTTTGTATTTTAATAGAGGGTGTACAGGGTCTCACTGTGTAGATCAGACTCTTAGTGATCCTCCTGTTTACAGCCTCCCAAGTGCTGGGATTGCAGGCGTGTGCTACCATGTCCAGTCTCAATTGCTATCTCAGCGTGCCCTGGGGGTGGGGCCAGCACAGCAGGCCGGGGATCGAACTCTTGGTCCCTACATCTGCCTACACAAGCAGTTTAATTTGTTGAGCGATTTGGCCAGCCTTACTTGAGTGTAAATATATTTAAAGATACATGCAAGAATAGTACTATGCCAGGGCTGGCCCGGTAGCTCAGTGGATTAAGGCGCCTGTTTAAGCAGATGCAGGAGCCAGGAGTTCGATCCTCAGGCTTGCTATGCCAGCCCCACCCCTGGGACACTCTGAGATGGCAATTGAGACTGGGCATGGTGGCACACCTCTGTAATCTCAGCACTTGGCAGGCTGAAATCATCAGAATCACTACGAGTCCTATCTATGTAGTGAGACCCTGTAGACCCTGTACCAAATACATAAAGCATAAATAAAATTTAAAAATTAGTAATGTGCCATAAAACAAGTTTTAGATATGGCTAATACTGTTTTGATTTATTCTCTGCACTTTAATAGAGGACAATATAAATTTCATTTTGAGGTTGGTGAAAATAAGGATGTAATTTTTTCTATCTACATTTATTTCTTCTCTTAATTTTTGAAAATCTGCACTCTAGAAGGACTGCGTTGTGTTAGTACAAATAGCTCTCATGAGTAAACCTTTGCTAAAGGCCAAACACTGCTGAGAGCTTTACAATGATATCTGTGTCTTTGTGACTGTGAATATATTTCCTTTTGGAATTTTGACTCTGAGGATTTGGTTTATGTGGGATTGGTGTTTGGGTGTGATTGCTTATGAGTGAAAAGGAATTATATAAAATTGTGTATAAATGTGCATTCATATTAGGTCTCTTCATTTGTGTGAAAGGCCATTTTCTCCACTCTTTCCTTGTTATTTTAAAAATTAAAAAGGCAGTAGAAGAAATAGTAGTAGCAACAGAAGTAATCTAAGGTCCTTGTCTTTTCTACTTTTTCTGCTACATGGGATGGTACATGCCTTGTAATCCCAGTACTATGGAGTCAGCTGATGGAGGATTCCAAGTTTGAACCCAGCCTGAGCAATTAAGCAGTACCTTGTTTCAAAACTTGACATATAGTACATATGAATGAGGTGTAGCTCGCCTCTGGATTCAATTTCCTTTGCCACCAAGCAAATAAAAAAGCACATTCAAAATTGTAGTTTTTCTACATTTTTTCCACCTCTTCCTCCTTCCTATCATTTTAGAGAAAAGCAAACTTCATAGAATTCCCAACCTCTCATAGAGGTCAGCCCCCATAGCCAGAAAGCTTAGATCTTTAAACATTAATTTATCTTGCTATAGTTGGACGTTTTATCTTTTTATCACAGCTGAAATTGTCTCTACTCAGAATTCATTCATTTTTATGTTGCTTAAATTAAAGTAGCTCCTCCTGTGTAAGGAACCCAAGTAAAATATTGATAGTATTTCTAGCAGGAGAATGGAATTAGGTATCAGAAAAAAGGAGTGAAAGAGGAGATTTTCTAGCTTTCTCATTTGCCAAAGTATTAGCATGTTTTACCTGGATAATTGTTTTGAGAGAGTCTCACTCTGTAGCCCAGGATAGTATTAAACTTAGTATCACTCAGGCTGGCCTTGAACGTGCGATCCTTCTGCCTCAGTCTCCCAGTTGCAGGATTTACAGGTATGTGCCACCATGCCCAGTATAAAATAAATATTTTTGCTATTAATGTACTACAAATAATACAACTAATACAATGATTTTAAAAATTTGATTGGGCAGGATGGCATGATGAAGTATTAAAACTTACTCATAGTTCTGCCACCCAAAGAGCAAGTTTTATGTTTGTGGTACAAATTTAAGAATACAGAGGACATTAACTGACACCCCTGGCAACATGTTGACATTCTAGTGCCTCTTTAACTCACTTCTGTTTCTCTGTAGATTATGCAGAAATGACCTTTTGGTGAAAAACACTGTTGCTGAGACTCTACCAGATCCTTTTTTTAATGTATTTAGTACAAGGTATATAGGTTCTCACTACACACATCAGACTCATAGTGATCCTCCTGTTTTCAGCCTCCCAAATTGTGGGATTATGGGCTCACACCACCACTCAGCCACAGTCTCAGTGCGCCCCACGGTTGGGACCGGCATGGCAGGCTGGAGATCGATTCCCGGTCCCTGTGCCTGCCTAAGCATGTGCTTTATCTGCCAGATCAGTTTATTCAGGCACCCCTTATCCTAACTTCCAATTCCTAGTCTGAGACCACATAGCATCTACCTTTTATTAATTATAAAATGAGTGCCTGGGACTCTGTACTCTCCTTTTATATCACAGATTATAGGGGTGCATATATTTGATGTAAAACTCAGCTGCCTGAGGAAGCAGTCCTCACACCTGTAGACTGGGAACATCTAGGTCCCTGTGGGTTCAAAGCTCATATTCCCAGTCTCTCTCTCTCTCTCTCTCTCTCTCTCTCTCTCTCTCTCTCTCTCTCTCTCTCTCTCTCTCTCTTCCCTTCCTCCCCCTTATTCCCTCTCTTCCTTCCTTTCTCTCACTTTCTTCTTTTTCTTTCTTGAGACAGGGTTTCATTATGTAGTTCAAGCTGGACTTGAACTCACTTTGTAGTACAGGCTGGCCTTGAATTCTCATAGCAGTCCTCCTGCCTCAGCCTACAGAGTGCTAGACTTACAGATGTATGCCATCACAGCCTGCTAATCTATGTTTTTCTGGGGTCAGGAATCAGCATACATTTTCTTTTTATTTTAGTTCTCCATTTATTTATTTTCACCCAGCCTTATTTTGTCATAATTTAAAAAATTGCGTGTAAGATTTACAAAGTGATGATATACATATACCTTGTGACATGATTACCAGAGTTCAGTGAATTAACATATTTGTTAGCCTTTCTCTTTATAAAACTGTTTCTCTCTCTCTCTCTCTCTCTCTCTCTCTCTCTCTCTCTCTCTCTCTCTGTGTGTGTGTGTGTGTGTGTAATGGGAGCATAGGCAAGTAAAAAGACAATCACAATGCACATGATAAGAGTTATGAAAGAAGTAACATGGGGTGCTCATAGAAGCAACATAAAATGACCATACCTAACCCAAATTGCAAGACTCAAGAAAAGCATCTTAGAGGAGGTGATACTTTGAATCATATCTTGAAGGATAAATTGGGACAGACAAAATATTTATCTGAGTCCATTTTCTACTATCTAGTAAGCATTCACCTAATGAGATGGTGTCATAGTTTTAGGGGTTTGCAAGGGAACAATATAATACAGGACACCTATTTTATAAGATTATTTGTAATAGTAACCCAAAGAATCATGTACAAAAAGAGAGTGCAGGAAATCTGCACACACACTGAAAACCAAATAATCCAGCTGAGGGTTTGGATCCTATGTCAGTGTCTTGCCTGGGTCCAGATGAAGACCTAGAGTTCCTAACATTGCCCCCTATGGAGGCCAAGACCCCATGACAATATCTCATGTACCCCTACTTCGTGTTTTATTTTTCTACAAATAGGACTTTATTTATCACTATTAAAAATCTGGATCTTAAATGGACTCTTGGACTGGTGGTTTATATCCATCAGCTTGTTCAACTTTAGCTCCAGTCTCATCTCCAGTAGCCTTTCCAGAGCTACTACCTTTACCATGAAGCTCCATGACTTTTCCCAATTTAAACTTAGGCTTCGTCAGCATTTTTACTTTTCTGACAAAGACATCATGAAGAGGGTAGATATATTGGCAAGCCTTTTCTATGTCTTTCCCAGTGCTATCTGGAATCAGTTTATTGACCACTTCCTTTAAGTCATTTATCTGCACCTCTCAGGTCATGATTTCCATCATCGTCTTCCAGATGTGGCGGACCTGTTGGTGCTGAGTGGAAGAGGTGTTCCGTATTTGATTGTTGTGTTTTTTAGTAAAACCAACACAGAAAAGTCGAAGCAAATAACCACCAGTAGTCTTGACATCAACATGAGCTTCGATCATGATCTGCCATTTTTTGACCATGGAACACATTTTGTCATGGGTGAGGTCCGTGCCATGGAAGTTAGTCAGGCAGTTTTTGCCCTGAACATCTTCAGTAATTAGCTTGAATTTTCTAAAGGCAACTTCATCATTCTGCAGATCAGCAAGGCTCACTTCAAACACATGACCTCTGAGCCTTGAGTTTGGGTGACGAGTGTTTCCCCAATATTTCTTATGTTGAACATCACCAGTGCTTTCACATCATACCAGTGTTTTTTTAGAAAATGGATCAACCACTTTCTTTTTGGCTCCTTTTTTTGCCTCCTTTCGTAAGGTGCTTGTTCTTGCCTACCACCATGGTGCTGCTCAGAGAGTCAAAAGGGCAACTTCATGGGTTTGTACCAGAAAGGCTCTATGGTCAGTGGTGAAAACTAAGACGCGTGTCAGTGGAATGAAGGATGTGTGCTAGCAGGCTAAGGGATCTTCCCTGGAGCCATGAAGCAAAACCAAAGTAACAATCAGTACTCCCACGAAGGTACTACAGCCATCCTCAACAATAATGAGGTCCTAAGATTCTTCAATGATGAGAACAGCTGAGTTTCCATCAGGAAAGCCGATGTGACAAGCTTTTGCAGGAGAATGAGCAGTGCACCACATTCCCCTGTGGAGCTAGGAGTCAATGCTTAATGTGAGGACCAGAGCTCCCCCAAAGTGAAATATAGCTATCCCCAGGAACAACACAGTCCTGAGTTCTTTTAACAGGAACAGCTAAGTTTATCTGGAAAGCCAGCATGATGGGGTGCTCCAAGAGAACCAATAGCAGTCCCAGGAAAACCAATAGCTCCAACAGCTCCAACAGCTCCAAAGCTCCAATAGCTCCAACAGCTTCCAAAAAACTTCACTTCCTCTTCTCTAGTTCTACCTCATACTGCTGGTAATAATCCTCATGTCTGCCTCCCCATACCCAGAAACATACTAGTTCAGTTCAGCTGGGTGTTACAAGTTGACCATCAGTTGTCAATCCACCACAGATAGTGAGTATATAATAGTGCCTAACACATAGTAAATTCACAAAAAGTGGTAGAAGAAGCTATTATTATCTGACATTTCCAAATGAACTTCAAAGACAAATTCTGTTGAATGAGATAATGCACAGAATGTACGGTAATTAATGCCATGCTTAACATATGATCATGACACACAAAATGACACTCAATAGTGTTGCTGTCCCTGGTATATTTTTAATTTTTTTTTTTTTCCTTTTTGAGACAGGGTCTCACTATGAAGTTCAGACTGGCCTTAAACTCACTTTGTAGCTCAGGCTGATGGCTCAGTGGAATAAGCACTTCCCTGGCAAGTGCAAGGGCCTGGTTCCGCAAAAAAAAAAAAAAAAAAAAAAAAAAAAAAAAATACTGTCCCTGGTATTTTTATACTCTGTTGGTCTGAGATGGAATCTTCTATCTCCAATCTTGGTGGTCTGACTGCAGTTTGTCCTACTACTTTATTTCCTACATAATCTCTCCACTAGAACTATGTTTTGAGATTTTCCTGATGACAACCTCTGGCTCCAACCACTACTATGTTCGTTACCAACCACATGCTATGCTCAAGTTTTAGTTTCCACAAGCATATGAAACATAGAGAAGCTGACGATAGAAGAAGTGGAGCACAACTGTGGCTGGTTCCAAAGCTATTAGCTGTCTAATAAAGGTATAACTTCAGTTTTCTCATCAACCCAGCCTCTGTTGAAAAGCTAAAACAGTTGGTAGAAGACAATAACAAATTTCCCCATTTTGTTGGGTACTTTAACTGCTCTGATAGGAAGACTTGTTTGTATGTACCTCAATCTAACATCACTTCTCCATAACAGCTAGCAGCAATTCCTTTCCCACTATCAAATAGTGATCACTGTTCCTGTGGATTTTTTGAGCCAATACAAGTTTTAGTGTTCTTGCGGAGCATTTTCATATTTTCACGGACATTTGTAAATAGTGGTTATTAGAGTTCACTTGGATACAGTTGATCTTGCTAATGACTTTAATGAGTAGTCACAGGAGTCTTTTGCTTTTCATGGTCCTTGGGAGCCTGTTGTCAACCAGTCATTTTATCCAATGTAAAAGTCTTCCTCCTATTTGTGTGGAAAACTATGTTGTTCTTTCCTCGATGTCATAATATCTCTGGCAAAAGGGAGGTTAAAGACAGAGGAAAGTTGGCGGAATATTGGGATTGGGTATCAGGATGTAGGGCTGAATAGAATGAAGTACAATGCTTATTATCTTCCTCTCCAAGCAGAGAGTAGGGCAGATGAAGTACTATCTTGGTGAGTTGGTTTGTAAGATCTCAATATCATTTGTAGGTCCTAAGCTACTGATGGGGACCTGTATCCCAATATTGTAGAAACATTGTGTTGTTGCTGCACTTATTTTTTAAACATCCTTTCCAATGTGCATCTCCCTTCCTTTATTAGCTTTGTAAATCTTGATACTGTGTACTCACATTGATCAATTTGTCCTACTTTCTGTTTTGTCGGTGTTCCTTGTTTGGTATTCAGCTACCCGTGGAATTTGGGCCTTGTTTATGTGGCCCTTTGTGACCACTCAATATGTTGACATTTGAGCTGCTTTCACCTTACAGGCGTGCTGAATTCTCAAAGTTCATTTCGAAGTCAATTATTTGGAAGGTGACACACATTTTTCTATAGGAAAAAACAATAGTTATAAATGAAATTACGTTTCTAGGCCAGCTGACAGAAGATTTTGTTAGCTTTAATGCACTAGAAGTATAGGTCATTTGGAATGAAAAAGTAGGAAATAGTAGTAGTTGAGCAAAAACCAGAAGATCATCCAATGGAATGAGAAATTAGCTTGACTGCTGACATTGTGATAAAGGAAGTAGCATTGAGTGAGGTGAGCAGGGCTTTCTGAAAGATCCTCAGAAAGACTTATAGGGATTCTTCAAGGCTGCAGAGGGGCATAACATAGTTCTTTAATATTTATAATTGTATTTCAAAATTGATGGTTTTAAATAATGACTACTGCCTCTTGAGCACATACTACATGTCAGGTACCATGTTCAGCAGTTTACATAACCTCCCCTTGTTTCATCTTCAAAAGAGCAGTAAGAAGTAAATCTAATGTCCTTTATTTTTACATGAGGAGACTAATGCTCAGAAAGGTCAAAGAGCTTGACAGAAGCTATGAAGCTGGTACTTAGTCTAGCAGTCCTAGTCAATAGTTTCTCTCTCTTGAAACTTGTGCTGTATAATACATACTTGGCCAGTCTTTTCTTCAAATGGGTATTTCAGGACTGTCACTTCTAGGGCTATTAACCTTGACTAGAGCTATTTGCTAGTTCACTAGGAAACAAAGAAGTGGAAGAAAGGAAAGAAAAAAGGAGAAAGACAGAGAGAGATTTGTTGGATCAACTAAAACCCACATACAACAGGGCTTTTCAAATTGTACTGTGCATGGAAATCACTCAAAGTTTGTTAAAGGACAAAATATTATCCAGAGGATCTCAGGAGGGGCCTGGGTTATACATTTCTAACAAGTTCTCAGGTGACAGTGCTCCCTGTGGGCTAAGGACAGCACTTTGATTAGTAAGGCCATATAGTACAAATACTAAGTATTGTATCCATTAATACCAAGTTCATAATTTCATTGAAGTCAGTTTCTACACTAAACAGTCACTTACTCTTTTTTCTTTCAGGATGCTCCTCTGTCACTGCTTTGAGTCTGCTATTCTGTTTCAAATTATATTTAATTATTTATTTAAATACAGATGTTAAATATGTACAAGCATCTTCTCCCATTTTGAGCTCTAAGCAGTCTCAATCAGGCATTGATTTCTCTTTTTATGTTCTAGATTTCTAGCCACAAAAGGCAACAACTTTTTTTCTCTGTCCTGTCCTCTTCATTGTGTTGATCTCCTCTTTTCCACCCTTCCTCTTCCGCTCCTCTGTCTCTGACCCTCTCTCTTTGCCTCTCTCTTTTTACCTCCTCCCTCTCTCCTTCTCTCTCCCTTCCTTCCCTCCCTCCCTCCCTTCCTCCCTCCCTTCTTCCTTCCCTCCCTCTCTCCCTCACTCTCTCCCTGCCTGCTTCCTTGGAAGTGACTTACAAAGGTAAGGCTTATAATACTACTATACTAGTTCTTTCTAAATTCCACTCTCAGAGCTACTGTCTTCATCTGAAGCAGAGAACAGCCTGGGTTTCTAGAGTTCAAAACCTAACCCATCCACATATTTGAAACTACCAAGAATTACTTGCAGGCATTCATTGAAAAGACTCTTTTTAGAGTCCTCTTAGCAATTCCAGAAGCCCAGTAAAATTTATTTCTTGGAAGGTTATTTGCTTTTTCTTGCCACCTTCTCTCCCTCCTTCTCTCAGGATTTTGTAATCATTTTGAGCCATTTTTCAAGTTTTTAAAAATCTATTTTGTTATTTTTAGTCTATGACTAGTTCTTCCCCTGAGTAGAGCACCCGGGGTGGGGCAGGGGTTTGCATTCCACACCAGCCAAGCTCTACTTTTTAAGTAGGAAATAGTCTATAAAAATGTCTACAAATCAACCTGATGATCTGTGGCCCCTGACAAGCAGATTGTTTTTCCAACTTTCCTTTAACCTTTGTGGCACTTAAACTTGGAAGGGGTACACTTTACAACGACCTTAGCCAGTAGGTGTTTATCTGCTCTTTAATAGACTAGGGAAGTTCACATTTCATCACTGGTTGAATTAAAAATTGCTGAAAAAGAATCACAGATTTCTCTTTGTACCTTCTATTCATGTTACTTTTACCATATGAAACAGAAATCATCCTAAATATTTCATGAGAGCAGCCATGCACTCCTTTAATCATTTCTTTGCTAGACTAAACATACACAATTCCTAATTAACATTTGAGGATTTATATCTTTCTCCTTCTCCTCATCACTGTCAGTTCTTGTGGTCTTCTGAGGTAGTTTTAAAGTTTTTCCAGTTTTATTTATTTATCTTTTTCCTTTTGAATCCTATAGATTTTATTTTATTTTTTAATTTTTCCATAATTTTATTCAAGAACAAATAGCAATGAGACAGATTAGTAGGACAGATTCAATAATTAATACATTGTATATTGTTTTCTTAGTGGTTATTTGTTGTACAAGGTGCAGACATGATATTCTACTTACAAACACTATTA
>PVKA01050207.1:0-12846 GCA_004027165.1 Ctenomys sociabilis | reverse complement strand
TATTGAATCTTTGATATAATTCAGCTATAAAAAAACCTGTAAATATAATTTCATGTATGCACCTTGTACAGTACCAAAACGTTATGAAAACAGTTTGCAATGTATTAATTCATCGACTCTGTATGGTTAAGGTGTCTTGAAACTGTCTGATTGACATTTGTATTTTAATAAAATAAAAATAAATGGGAAAAAAAAAAGACCAGCCTGAGACATAGGCTGACTCCACCAGCCTCCTGGATCCCAGCCCAAGCTCTCCCAGTGAGTGGGAATTTGCATGACTCACCAGGCTTCCCAGATCATTGAGTGTGTGGTGAGTCTGAGGGAGAGCCTTTGGCTTCTTCCCAAGCACACTACCCGGATCCGCACCCAGAACCCCTCCAAGCCAGTGACCTGCCTGAAACCTCAGGACCCACTCACCAGCACCTCCCCAGATCCCCTGACCTAGAGCCCGATGAGAGAGTGGGTATTTCCCCAACTCCCTGGGCATCAAAGTTCAGTGAGTGTAAAACTCCAGGCTCACTATGCCGGAGAAACATTTCACAGGAATTCCCTTACCTCCCACCCGCCAAGGCCCAGTGAGAGCTCCAGGCACACTGTGCCAAAGAAACATTTCCAGGTGATTACCGGTCCCAGCCCACAGCCCCAGACCCAGTGCAGGTCAGTCTGGAGTGAGAACTCCACGCCTACCACACCAGAGGGACGTTTCTCAGCAATCCCCGTGCCCATTTCAAGGCCAGAAACCCAGCCCAGCCTGGCCTGTGAGTGAGGGCTCCAGGACCACTGAGGAGGAGGTACCTGTCCCAGCCTTCTTGGGATCTGGCCTGGAGAACTGAACCGAGCACAGGCTGGCTGACCCAGTACAGCATACTTGGTGAACAAGATCATCCACTATACTTTTGGGAGCCCAACAGACCCAACAAAGAGTGACCTACCTAACACAGGAGGGCTGACTCCGGCAACTTTCCGGATCCTCGCCCCAAAGCTAGCCAAGACAGTGGGAATTTTCATTCCTTGCTCTGCATCCCAGTTCAGTTCCTGCTCGCCTGAACAGGGAACCAACAGAGGGGAACCACAGGAGAGGCAGCAAAAAAGGAACTGAACACAACACCTAGATCCAGGATAGGCATAGCTAGATAATCTCAAACTTAATAGACTGGCACCCAAATCTCATAACAAGCTAAGGTTATAGCTCAACCAAAGCTTCACACCAAAGTTCAAAGGTCAGGGCTATACAAAATGAAAAAGACAAGGGGAAAAACGCAATCCCACACCTCGAGTCCATCAGGAAGGGCAGAGGACACTAGCTCAGCTGCAATGAATGAATTAACAGATACAACAACAAAGGAACAACAGAAGAAACTTATAGAGGAAATAAAACAAGAAGTAATTCCCCAAATTAAAAAAGAAATATCTGAATATATAGTATCTGAAATAAAGAATGAATTCCAGAAACATTGGGTGGAAAAACTATGCTCACCGAGAACAAGTGCAGAGAGCACTATTCCAGCTGAAATATATGAATTAACAGCATCTGAAGCAAAGAAAAAACAGCAGGAAGATCATGAGGAACTCAAAGCAGAATTAAGTTCTGAAATCAAAAAAGAATTCTTAGAAAAAAAAATAATTCTTTGAAATCATAGCATCTTAAAAACAGAAACAAGTCCAGAAATATACAGAGGAAACCTAACTTGGAAAAAAAAAAACAGTGCAGAAAATGAACAATAAATACCTCTAAAGAAGACTTGCGTAAAAAAATTGAGATCAGAAATATGATAGATTCCTTGAATGAGCAATACAAAAAAGAAACATAATGCATGAAACACACTCAAAGAGATAGAGACGAACTAAAAATATCAATCACAATTCTACAAATCATATGACTGAACGCGAAGACAGAGTTTCAGATCTTGAAGGTGCTGCTGCAGCTAGTAAAAATATGAGAAAGGATCTCTTAAAAACAACGAGAACACAAGGAAAAAATAATCCATCACCTGAAAGATGACACCAGGATGAACAATGTGACAATGATTGGTATCAATGAGAAAGAAGGACTCAATACAAATGACATAAAAAGAATTTGGGGAGAAATAATTGCAGAAAACTTCCCAAATATGAGGAAACAATGCAACATTCAGGTCACCGAAGCATACAGAACACGAAATAACTTCAACCCACATAGAAACACACCAAGAAATATAACAGTTAAGATCCCAGAAATCCAACACAAAAATAATATACTGAAAGCTGCTAGAGACAAGAAATACCTCACTTTCAAAGGAAAACCAATCAGAATTACAGCTGACTACTCAACACAAACAATGAAGGCAAGGAGAGCATGGAGCAGAGTTCTTCAAGTCCTACATGAAAATAAATTCCAGCCCAGACTATTATACCCTGCAAAACTCTATTTCAAGTTTGATGGAGAAGTGAAATACTTGCACGACAAAGAACAACTAAAGAATTTCATGATGACAAAGCCATCCCTTCACAGGCTCCAGAAAGATGTTCTAGAGAGAGACCACAATGACCAGAACTCCATGAATGAGAATGGAAGGAAACCACTAAACAGGACAGACAATTAAACACAGGTTACAAATGAGTAAACAACACCAGGTAAATATCATGATACACATTAGTCATCACAATTCAATTATAACCATCAATGAAAACGGCCTCAATTCTCCAATTAAGAGAAATACACTGGAACATCAGATTAGAAAACAAAATCTAACAATATGCTGTATACAAGAAACACACTTAACTCAAAAGGACATTCATAGGCTCAAAGTCAAAGGGTGGAAAATAATACTACATACCCCAGCACCTCAGAAAAAAGAAGGAGTAGCAATTCTGTTCTCAGACAGTCTCAACTTCAAACCAAGAAGGATCAAATGACACAAAGAAGGCCACTATATATTGGTCAGGGGAAAAATTCAAGAGCAAGAAGTAACACTCATAAATATCTATGCACCAAACACAGGAGCACCCAACTATGTAAGACAAATCTTACCAGACATGAAAAACTTAATGTCTAAAAACACAATCTTAACAGGAGACCTTAACACAGCCTTATCTCAAAAAGATAGACCAACGAGACAAAAAATTAGCAAGGAAATAGCAGAACTGAACGAGAGCTTGGAGTAAATGGACCTGGTGGACATATACAGAGTATTCCACCCAACCACAGCTGAATACACATTTTTTTCAGCTGCACATGGGTCATTTTCCAAAATAGACCACATACTAGTCCCGAGGTCATGCGTAAGTGTATGCAAGACAACAGAAATTATCCCATGCATATTATCTGACCACAGTGCAAGGAAACTATAACTAAATGACAAAAGAAATTTTAAAAAACCGCTAAATTCATGGAAACTAAACAACACCCTACTCAGCAATCAATGGGTCACAGAAGAAATGAAACAAGAAATTCAACACTATCTACAATCCAATGAAAATTCAAGCACAACTTACCGGAATTCATGCAATGCGATTAAAGCAGTTCTTAGAGGGAAAAACATAGCTATGAACTCACACATTAGGAAAACAGAACAGGAACAAATTAGCACCCTAATGTTGCACCTCTGACAACTAGAAAAAGAAGAGCAAATGAAACTCGGAGCGCAAAGATGGGAAGATATCATAAAGATAGAGCAGAATTTAATTCAATTTAGATGAAGAAAACAATTCAAAGAATCCACAAATCAAAAAGTTGGTTCTTTGAAAAGCTAAACAAAGTTAACAAGCCTCTAGTCAACCTCATCAAAAAGAGACAAGAGAAAATTCAAGTATATGCAATAAGGAATGAAAAGGGTGAAATCACCACAGACCCAGTGGAAATTCAGAAAATGGTCAATAGTTACTTCTAGAATCTTTATGCTCACAGAATAGAAGACAAAGAAGAAATGGACAGATTCCTTGAAAGGTACAAATTACCAAAACTGAATCAAGAAGATATAACAACTCTCAACAAGCCAATAACAGCCTATGAAATACGAAATGTAATAAAAAGCCTACAGACAAAGAAAAGTCCAGGTCATGATGGATTCACAGCTGAATTCTATACGAAATTTACAGAAGATATAATCCCCACACTCCACAAACTCTTCAATGAAATTGAAAAGGAAAGAATTCTCCCAAAATCATTTCTGGAGGCAAGTATAATACTGATTCCAAAACCAGGGAAAGACACAACCAAAAAGGAGAACTACAGGCCAATCTCCCTCATGAACATTGATGCAAAAATACTCAACAAAATCCTGGCAAATAGAATACAGATAATCATCAAGAAGGTCATACACCATGACCAGGTAGGATTCATCCCAGGGATGCAAGGATGGTTTAATATTTGAAAATCTATAAATGTAATACACTATATTAATAGACTTAAATGTAAAAACCACATGATCATCTCAATTGATGCTGAGAAAGCCATCATTCATCACAAAGTCCAACACTCATTCATGTTCAAGGTCCTACAGAAAATTGGAATAGATGGACTCTATCTTAACTTGATAAAAGCCATCTTTGACAACCCAAAAGCTCATAAAATCCTGAACGGGGAAAACCTGAAATCTTTTACTCTTAAATCAGGTACAAGACAAGGATGTCCTCTATCACCCCTCCTATTCAATATAGTGTTGGAATCCTTAGCAACAGCCATTAGAAAAGAGGGAGAAATAAAGGGAATAAGAATAGGTAAAGAAGAAGTTATATTATCACTATTTGCAGATGACATGATACTTTACTTGGAAGACCCCAAAAATTCCACCAAGAAACTCGTAGAACTGATAGGGAAATTCAGTAGCATAGCAGGATACAAAGCCAGTACTCAAAAGTCAATAGCATTCCTCTACACAGATAACAAGCACACTGAAAGGGAAACAATAGAAACAATACCTTTTACAGTAGCACCACAGAAAATGAAATACCTTGGGATTCACTTAACCAAGGAAGTCAAAGATCTTTTCATGGAAAATTACAGCACCCTAAGAAAAGAGATTATATAGGATTTCAGAAAACGGAAAGATATTCCCTGCTCCTGGATAGGAAGAACCAACATCATGAAGATGGCCATACTCCCAAAATTGCTGTACATATTTAATGCAACCTATCAAACTGCCAGCAACATACCTCCCAGACATAGGGAAATCAATCCTAAAATTATTTGGAACCATAAACAATCTAGAATAGTAAAGGCAATCTTGGCCAATAAAGACAAGGTAGGAGGCATCACAATTCCTGACTTGAAATTATACTACAAAGCCACTGTGATAAAATCAACATGGTATTGGCAAGAAAATAGACCTGAGGATCAGTGGAATAAAATAGAAGACGAAGAGGCATCTATGAAAACATTCAGCCATCTTATCTTTGACAGAGGGGCTACACCAGCTCACTGGAAGAAAGATAGCCTCTTTAACAAATGGTGCTGGAAACCATGGCTTTCTACATGCCGAAAACTAAAACTTGACCCAGCTCTATCACCATGCACTAAGTTAAAGTCAAAATGGATTAAAGATCTGAACATTAAAACAGAGACACTCAATCTCCTGGAAGAGAAATAAAGAGGAACTCTTGAAGACATAGGAGTAGGTAAAGAGTTCATGAGCAAACATATATTTGCATGGGAAACACTTGAAAGAATCAACAACTGGGATCAACTCTTCTTGAGGAGTTTCTGCATTTCAAAAGAAATTGTCAACAGTGTGAAAAGACAACCCACAAATTTTGAAAAATTCCTAACTAATAAGCAATCAGACAGAGGACTATTGTCTAGAATGTATAAAGAACTAAGATATAACAGGGCCATCAAATTTAAAGACCCTCTTCAGAAATGGGCATCTGAAATGAATACATACTTCTCAGAGGATGAAATTAAAGAAGCGAATATATATATGAAAAAATGCTCCACATCGCTAGTTATCCATGAAGTGCAAATAAAAACAACCCTGAGATACCGTCTCACTCCAGAAAGAATGGCTATCATCAGGAAATCAACTAACAACAAATGTTAGAGAGGTTGTGAAGAAAAGGGAACACTTCTCCACTGCTGGTAGGAGTGTAGACTGCTACAACCATTGTGGAGGTTAGTATGGAGACTCCTCAAAAGAGTAGGACTAGAAATCCCATTCAAGCCTGCTATCCCCCTCCTGGGAACTTTCACAGTGGGACTGAAAACATTGCATCATAATGATATATGTGTACCTATGTTTATAGTAGCACAATTTGTGATCACAAAATCTTGGAAACAACCAAGATGTCCATCACATGAGGAATGGTTGAAAAAGATGTGGTATTTCTATATAATGGAGTATTACTCAGCTATTAGGAATTATAAGCTTGAAGCATTTACATTAAAGTGGATGCCACTTGAACATATACTCATAAGTGGGATAAACCAGACACACATGTGTAAATATCGTATAGTCTCCCTAGTATAACAATCAAAAAGCAGAAATACAAATGGAAACGTATAACAACAACTAAAATCAATTGAGTCCGACAAGGCATATACTGATATGAATGACTACTACAAAGACAACAACATTCAATGTATTAATTGTAACTCTCCTACCAACCTGTTTTGAAATTGTTTCATTGCAATTTTTTCTCAATAAAATTAATTTAAAAAGGAATCCTAGAAAAAACTAAAGGTGACTTGGGTCCATGGTAGTAGCATTGAAAATAATGTGACATGGTATGATTCTAGATGTATTTTGAGGGTGTGAATGAATTGAATATAGAATCTAATAGAAATTCTGGAAAGAAAAATGAAGCTTCTGAAAATTGAGAACACTAAACTGGTAAAACCCTATGGAAGGGGCATATTTCAAAAGGAAAAGCAGGGCGAGGGAGATGATTCAGTGGCATAAACACCTGCCTAGTAAGTGCAAGGTCCTGAGTTTGATCCCTGGGACAAAACAAAAACAAAATCAAAAAAGGAAAGGGAACATGAATTTGAAGATATTGGGTATGAGATGTCAAATCTGTCTTTCTGATGGCAATGTCCACTAAGCAATTGGATTAAGGAATCTAAATGTTACAAATGTGTTCCACTCTGCAAATATATAAACAGGAATCACCAGTTCTAAAATTGTATTTCCAGTCATAGGAATTAATGACATCATCATAGACATAACTAAGCTCCAAGAACTAAACCCAACAGAACTCTAAGATGAAAAGGCCACAAATGTAAGATAAGCTAAGGAGTGACACTGAAAAGGAATTGCAATCTGAACAACCAAGAGAGCATACTTTCTAGCAGTCAACAGAAGACAAGGTTCGAATGAGGATGAAGTAGCTGTTTTAAACATTGCTAGAGGCGCCCTTAGGGTGAGACCTGAGTACTGACTACTGAGTGTGGGCACATGGTATTCATTTGTGACCTCGCAGTTTCAGGAGCATGGCAGGGCCAGGGGACTGATGAGTGGCTTTAGGCTAGGATGAAGATAGGAGCAAGATGGAAATTGTACACACGTACCCATTGGGAAAAGGTTTCATTGTACAGAGGAGGCAGAGATATGGGGCTGAACCTGAGGGGAGAATGGAGTGAGGAGAGGGTTTTCTCATTGTTGGAAATGACATGACAGTATAAATGCAGGCTGTAGAAAGTAATTGAGAATATAAGTACATTGGCAACAACTGGATTTTAGAATGGAAAGGAGTGAGCTACACAAATGAAAAGAAGAAATAACAAGTGAAAAAGGAGCAAGGCAAAAGAAAGAAAAATGCATAAAGAAAATTAAACTACTGAAAAGATAATCTTGCCCAGTAGAGCCCTAAGCAATGGGGATTTTAGAATATCTTCTAGGATTAACAGAAAGTGGAACTTAATGAGAGTCCACAAGTCCTCACTGTGACCTTGGAAAGGTTATTCAACCTCCCTGAATGGCCTCAATTTCTTCCATGTGTAGAATGAGAATGATAACATTATCTTTTTTTTTTTTTTTTTTTTGGTGGTACCAAGAATTGAATTCAGGCCCTTGTGCTTCCCAAGCAAGCACTTATTCCACTGAGCTATATTCCTATCCCTGATAACGTTATCTTCTTCACATAGTCCTTAGGAAACTTGAATAAGGTATTTAGACTTATTCAAGCATGATGTAAATATGACCTGTTATGATTGCTGTGCCAGGAATGTCTCTGGTTCTCAGAAACAACTAGACCAAAGCTGCATAATGAGGCAGGCCTTTACATTTCTGTCCCTACTTCTGCCTAGCTCATGACTTCATGCTTTCATCTCACAACTGTCACAGTAACTTCAGAGCTTCCCATTTTGAAAAAGCCAACTACTCAGATAACTGTCTTTATTAGTTGCTATGACAAAATATCAGAAATAAACTTAAAGAAATTTGAAAAGTTTCTCTTGGCTCACAGTCTCTGAGGTTTTAGTCCACAGTTGGCAAACTTCACACTGTGGGCCTGATGTTAGGCAGAAACCTTATGGCAGCAGAGCAATACAGAGTAGAGCAGAGCAGAGCTGCTCACCTCTTGGTGGCAAAGATACAGAGAAAGAAAAAAAGCCATAGAGGAAAGGGCCAGAGACAAGATGTCCTTCCCCACAATCATGCTCCATGACCCACTACTCTTGAACTGGACCCCACCACTTAAATTTCTTTTACCTTACAATAATGTCATCAAATTTTCTGATCAATGGGTTAAAGTACTAAAGAGGATTTTAGAGCCTGTGTGATCTAATCACCTTCCAAAACCTGCAAGTCTGAGTACAGAAGACATTGGGGGTATTTTAGATCAAAATCCTAACACTCTGATGTCAATTAAAGAAACTCTGAAGAAAGAACTAATTACCAATTTGATTCAAGCACCCAAATCAAGTGGCAAGTGGATCAGTGTCATGTAAGAGAATGAACACTCATTCCTAGGGGAACCATCTAAGGTGATTGGGGTAGAGAACAGTGTCTGAGAAAAGTAGATAAGTGAGAGAAGTGGAGGATAATCAGAGAAAGATTGAAAAAGGAAGTGCCCATCAACCATAATAGTAATGACACACCCTACTCTCCTTTTATCCCTTCAAGTGCCACAGTCAAAAAAAAGAGGTGAGCACAGAGTAACTATAAGGATTCCCCATTGAGATTATGCTGATAAACAGAGGCTCTTCTCTAGTCCAGAGTCTTGATAAAGTTGTAGCCAGGGGAACAACAATCCTCCTAATGATGGGGATCACCAAAAGGCCTATATGCTGGCTTACTGGGTTCTTTCGTCCCAGAACTTGGCAAGTTGCTTAATGCTAGATTCCTACCCATGGACTTCCCCAGAGGTTTTCACCAAGACTGTCTACTTGAGGACTGGTAGTTGGCTCCAGAGTAATTGTATGTAAGGGTAATGAGTGTTCTACCTTCCTTTCTTGGTCTTCCCATCTTAAACAGTCTCTCCTGTTTGTGAACACCCCAAAACTCTAAAAACACAGTCTTTTTATTATGACCTAAAAGTTCATGTTCCCCCCCAAATTCATGTGCTGAAAAACTTACTCCCAAGGTGATGGTATTAAAAATGGAACCTTTAGGAAGTGTCTTAGTTACTTTTTACTCATGGCTGGGACAAATACCCAACACTCAAAAAGAAAGAAGGAAAGGTTTATTTAGCTCACAGTTTGTGGAGATTTCAGTCCACACTCTGCTGGCTCCAAGAAAAATGGCAGCAGCTCATGACTGCAGAGATCAATGAAGAGCAGAGGAGGCACAACAGCTGCTGCATCCATCAAGACTCTTCCTTCTAAGCTGACTGTGAAGACCAAGGTGCTCCACTGGGAAGACAGCTACAAAGTGGCACAGCAAGACCAGGACTTTTCCAAGAAAACAGAACAGGGCAGGCAGTGGAGAAGCTTTCCTCAACTCCCTTATATATACTTTTTGTGCTGAATCATTCTGGTGCAGCCCCAGTGTGCTTCAGGGTGAAACCAATTGTGCCCCAGGGCAGGGCCCTCATGCTGGGAACCCCTGGGAACCAATCCAACCAAGCTTGGACATCAACTTGACACAATGTATCAACTACCATAGGAAGTGTTTATATCCTGAAAGTAGTGACCTTATAAAAAAGGCCTCAGAGAGCTATAAGCCCATTCCCCATGTCAGGTCAGAACTAGAATGTGTTGTCTAGGCAGATCAGCCCTAGAAAACTGCCTCACCCCATCCTGTGAGGATACAGCCAGAAATCACCCCCATGCATCAGAAATTGGGCCCTTACCAGACAGAAAATCTCTGATCACCTTGATTTTGGACTTCCCAACTTCCAAAACTATAATGAATCTATGGTATTTTGTTACAGGATCCTGAATAGACTAAGACACATGCTAATATGCAGGACAATTACATGTACAAAAAAAAGTAAATGAAGTCTCAGAAGTACAACTCTGCTTTTCCTAAAATGTGTCATTATTATTAGGTAAATAGAAGGGAAAGTATAGAATAAAAAAACTACCAAGAGCTGGAGACCTAGCCTTCAACACATGCTGTTTTCTCTCATAGCATGTCCCCTTGATTATGAAAGAATACTGAGGAGGGTGGAGAGAATGAAGGGTTGCAGCTTACACACTGTACACTGGAAGCCTAAGTATAAACTGGATTAGTGAGGCTCCTACAGAGAAGTCAACAAGACTGGATGGCTAGATGTAGGTATACTTCTAGATAGAGATATAAAATTGAAGTGGTTCACATGATCGCAGGGCTTCAGAAGACCCACAGTATGAACAGGTGATTTTCTGGAGACCAAAAAAAGCCACTAGCATAGTTTCAGTCCAAGTCTGAAGGCCAGACTGCCAAGAGAATTGATAGTGTGTATATTAGTCTGAAGGCAGACCAGTGTCCCAACTCAGGAAGAGAGTGAGGTGAGCCAGTTCTCCCTTCCTCTACCTTTCTGTTCCCCTCGGGCCCTCAATAGATTGGATAATGTCCATTCACATTGGTGAAAGCAACATGTTTTACTCAGTTTACCAACTTAACTGTTAATCCTCTCCAGAAACACTACTACAGCCACAGTCAGAAATAATGGTTTTTTAAAGCAAATAAAAAACAGTAAGAAAAAAACATTAGTCACAATACAGAATTTCACTAAACAAAGTGACAGGAATTCAATAATAACTGTTATATTTCATGTTGTCTTCAAATTAGTGTTTAAACTACCAGATAGATATAAGTATGCAAAATTGGACCCAAAAAGTCATAAAAAATTGGAAAGGAGAAAAAAAAAAAAAAAGCATTAACTGCTCCTTTCAATAGACTAGCAGAAATTAGCAGTACAATTATACAAGCTATCTTGCATATATACAAAAATACATCTTTTTCCCTTCCTTATTTCTTTCTTTTGTCCTTTTCCTCATCCCAGTTGTTCCTTCCCTTTGAAAAGATTCTTTTTCTTTCACAGTATCCATTGCATCTTTCAGATTTTATGTACTCTTTCAGTGTCTTATAGTTAGGAGACAATATGATGTTTGCATATGTGGGTCTGATTTGTCAGAAATAATGTTTAAACAAACATATGGCCATCACATGGCTCCATCAAGTTGCTACATTAACCATCACAGCACACCATCACTCTACGCCTTTTTATACAACACCACCTGAAACTGAGTGTGTCTACTTTAAGTTTCCTTATTATTGCAGGTTTTATATATTTTTGTACTGGTTATAAGTGAACTAATAAAGATAATATTTTTGTAATTCTATTAGCAGAAGTACACAAGTACTTAGGAATACAATTTCTAGATTATATGGACCACTGATTCTAATCACTAAAAGTCCCAGTTAAATTTCCTGTCTGTATTGTCTCAGTGAGGCCTGCATCCCAGACAATGCTCACCCTGCCTTCACTAATATCTTCATTCATTTAGTCATTGAACAAATTATGCACCTACTATGTACCTATCATGGTTCTCTCCATTGGAAATGAAACAGCACAACAAATTAAAATCACATATATTTCTATTTTTAAATAGATTAATATTCTAGTAAAGGGAAACAAAAGAACATATAGTAAGTTCCCGACTTATGAATGAGTTCCATTCTGGGAGGATGTTCATAAGTCAGATATGTTTGTAATCTAACAAAGTGAGTCTTATACAGTATACCTGTGAAAGTTTGTGACTTTCATGATCCCAAGTTAGGGACTTACTGTACATAGATGTGCATATGTGCCTATATATGTGCATATACATATATGTGTGTCTTACTTTTCTCATTGAGACAAAGTACACAACACTCAAGGTTAAAAGAAATAAAGATTTATTTGGATTACAGTTAGCAGAGCTTTCAAGTCCATAGTTGGTGGGCTTCAAAGCATGGCAGAATGTCAGAGCAGCAGTTTGTAGGAGGCAGAAGACAGCAGAAGCAAGTGGTCAGCAATAAATGACAACAGCAGCTTCTTTCTCACCCTTTTCTATTCTATCTAGGCTACCCAGATTAATCTTGGTGCTAAACCAATCTGTGGAGTAATTTGGTAACCACATACCTTTATTGCAGGCATCAGAAAAAGTCTCACTTATGCCCTCATGAAGCTGTTGGGGAACATAGACATTAGTCATAACAGTATGCCTTAGTCCATTCCTGAAGTATAACAAAACATCTGACACAGCTAATATATGAAGAAGTAAAGCTTCTCATAATATTAGACATCAAAAGTCCAAGATCAAGAGCCAGTTCAATATGTGGTGAAGGCTTTGTCTCTGCTTCCGAGATAGCACTTATCCCTACATCCTCTAGAGGAGGCAACTCCTGTGTCCTTACACAGAGGAAAGTGGAAAAGTAAAAGGACCCAGATGGTTCTCCCAAGCCCTTTTATACAGCTACTCATCCCTTCATCATGCTGGAGCCTTCAAGACTTAATCACCTC